>CM061041.1:112019167-112266667 GCA_030762985.1 Adelphocoris suturalis | reverse complement strand
TCGGTAGTCTTCCGCCACTTCCAAAAGGTTCTGGCATCTTGCCTCCAAGTGGCTGGTGTCATAGGTGACGTCCAGAGAGCATTTCGGCCAGCGGATTGCACAGCGGAGAATCAAACAGTTCTCCAAACTGTCATTCCGCTGGCCCGTATCAAGAAACGGCAGCTCCATCCCTCCGCTCTGGACGTCGCTAAGGCCTTTGACACAGTTAACCTCTTTGCCCTGACCGGTTGTCTTCGTGGTGTCGGGGCACCTGCTCGTTCAATTGAGTATGTTGCCTGTCTGTACCACGAAGGTCCTCGAGGCACGAGGTGAGATGTCAGGGGATGTTGTTATTGGGCGCGGGTTACGCCAGGGGGATCCTCTGTCGCCACTCCTCTTCAACCTGGTCGTGGATACGGCCTTGGGTAAGGTGCCATCTGAAATAGGGTTTGATCTCGCATAGGGTTTGAGTAGGTGCATTGGCTTTTGCTGATGATGTCATCCTGCTCACAGAAACCCGTGAGGGCTTGCAGATCTCCCTCAACGCATTTGCTGAGCGGCTAGCCAGGTGTGGTTTGGTGGTCAACCCAGCTAAGTGTGGGTCGGTCTCCTTGGTCCCGTCGGGTCGCCAGCATAATAGGCCAGTCAAATCGTACACAAGAAAGGGCTAAAATCGCAAATGGTCTGCTAGTTCTGCTTTTTTGATATATTGTTAGGATCAGTACCAGTAGTGTAAATCCAGTTTTGCAACTTCGAAAGACCTGTGCTAACTTTGGGGCGCTCGAAAAACCACGAAATTTTCGCACTTGTTTCGGTTTTTTCACTATATCTTCTAAAGTATGCATTTTTAGAGAATACATGTATGATACATTTTTAAAGTAGTTTAAATTAGCTACAATTTGATTCTAAAACCAGCTCTGTAGGTCAAATAGAAGCCGAGATACAACTCTTCAAAAGTTGATCGTTTTTTTCCAAAAAAGTGAAGTTTACAGTTTTGACCAACTTTGGACCCAAATTTCGGTGGGAAATACTCATCCTATGACGAACGTTTAATCGAGAGAGGTTGTAGTAAATTTAATTACCTTTAATTTAAACACAAAACGGCGTCTATAGGCCCAATAGTTTTGTACAATGTTCAAAAAAACCAAAAGCCGGGAAAACTGCATTTTTCAAATACTGTGACATAATCAAGCTGGCTCTCGACAAGAGCACCTCCTACGACTCTGTGGTCATCATCGGGGAAGATGTGGACCTCCTCGTTCTTCTGAATGGCTTGGGTTCGTCCGTGAGCAACACAGTCTTTCAGAAAAGTGGCAGAGCTGAGGGTGGCTCCCTGCAGTTCACAAGTAGGTCATTCAATCATGGAGGTTTGGAGGTTCCTACAGGCTTTGAACTGTTCCTCCACGCCTTCACCGGTTGTGATACCAACTCTGCCCTTTTCTGGTATGGGAAAAACAAGCTGTGGATGGTCATTCAGAAGAGCCCACAGCTCATAACCACAGCCCAAGTGTTCCTCCGTCCAGACGCAACCCAGCAAGCCGATGCGGACGCAGGGGCAAAGTGTCTGGTTGCTCTGTACGGAGGAGAGGTAGAAGAGGATACCCTAACCACTCTGCGGTATAAGATTTTTATCAAAACGGCCACCTCAAGCAAACTCGACTTGGCCCGTTTGCCTCCCACTGAGGATGGTGCGGCTTTTCACTCGTACAGGACTTACCACCAGGTTCAGAAGTGGTTGGGGGTGAACAAAGATGCCACTCAGTGGGGTTGGACCCAAACCTCACAGGGGCTCATCCCCACCACCTTGATGAGCGAAGCGGCACCCCCAACCCTTCTGAAACTCCTATCCTGTGGGTGCAAAAAAGGGTGCACCGGAGGCGGCTGCAGCTGCGTAAAAGCAGGGCTCAAGTGCTCTTCTCTCTGCAAGGTGTCCAGCGGAGTATCCTGCCAGAACGTGGCTCCGATGCAAATCGGTGGAGGAGACGACGATGACGACGACGAAGACGACGACGATCCACCACAGACTGAAAATCAGCTGGACGACTGGGAACCCCTATCTAAACGGGCCAAATGACATCCGTTCCAACCTCCGATTTTGTAAATAATACAACTTTAATTTTTAAACTTGACTTTTTGCTATCAGATATTTGTAAATAATGTAGGTAATTAATTTTTAAATTTGATTTTTATGTAATTACATTAATTATTAAGCACAATTTGATGTTTTTTTAAATTTTTTATTATAAATTACACGTATCTTTACTTTTTACATGGCTTTGTCATTCAACCTATCAATCACAACATCGTGGGAACACAACAGATAGAGTATTTGAAAAATAAAAACCTAAAAATGGTTTTTCTATTAACATAATTGAAATACAATTGAGAAAAAATGAATTGAAAAAAAAAATTACAATTGTTAAGTTTTACTATTCTTATTTTGGAATGAATATAATTTATTTATTACTAAATTAATTTTTGGGTTGTACAAATCAATAATTTATTCATTAAGCGACAAATAGGATGGTAAGTAGTTTTGTCCGCACTTTATGGTCATATACCCCACTGTACATCGTGGGTACTCAACAGATCGAGTATTTGGAAAATGCAGTTTTCCCGACTCTTGGTTTTTTTGAACATTGTAATAAACTATTGGGCCTATAGACGCCGTTTTGTGCTTAAATTAAAGGTAATTAAATTTACTACAACCTCTCTTGATTCGACGATCGTCGTAGGATGAGTATTTCCCACCGAAATTTGGGTCCAAAGTTGGTCAAAACTGTAAACTTCACTTTTTTGGAAAAAACGATCAACTTTTGAAGAGCTGTATCTCGGCTTCTATTTGACCTACAGAGCTGGTTTTGGGCTCAAATTGTAGTTAATTTAAACTACTTTAAACATCTATCCCACATGTATTCTCTAAAAATGCATACTTTGGAAGATATAGTGAAAAAACCGAAACAAGTGCGAAAATTTCATGGTTTTTCGAGCGCCCCAAAGTTAGCACAGGTCTTTCGAAGTTGCAAAACTGGATTTACACTACTGGTACTGATCCTAACAACATATGAAAAAAGCAGAACTAGCAGACCATTTGCGATGTTAACGTACAATTTGACTGGCCTATATGATGAATACGCGTCATCAGTCAGCTTGATAATCCAATTCCATTAAAGAATGGATTCCCTTTTCAACGGCTTTTCAACCAAGTTTCATGGAGTAGCAAGTACAAAGAGAAAAAAAGAAAATGAGGAGTAATAAACGAATAATAGTCCATTTCGCTGAAATCCTCTATATTGCCTTTAGGAAATCACAGATAACCAAATCCTGTTCCCAACAGTCGGAGATAAACCGTTGAAGGGTAAAGACTTTTTCGCTAAAAGGTTTAGTAGGAAAGTAAGCCGCTCCAATTCCAAGATAAGTTTTATTGAGTTGTCACCCCTTTAACCACCTGAAGATAAGCGACTTACAGCCGAAAGGGGTTGCCGAGGATTAACGATCTTCCAGGGCGGAGCTCTTAATGAGTGCGGGGTGGTGCGATCTTTAAAGTCGACTCATTTCGTCTTCATCACCATATCGTCTCATCTCGAGTGAAGTTGAGCTTCAAAGGTTTTAGCACCCGCAAGTTGTGCGGCAGAAGGTTCACGTAATCATTCGTCTTCGTTATCAAGGCCCCATTCAGAATCAACTTTTACCGCCGCCCCGCGAAAATTCTTATGTGAATTGAAGATGCAATTAAAGGGCTTTATATTGGTTAACATTTTAAAGAAAATGAGCGAATGGAGTGAAAGATCCTAGCAATGATTTATCCAATGAAACATTATAAATGAGTCTTTCTAATAGATATCAAAGTAGAACTGTTTACAAATTACAGTTGAAGAAGCACAGAGCTTGTGAATCCACCTCAAAATAGCATTCCAAAATATGAATTGATTATTAGGAACTGACCCGACTGTACAATGTAAATAAATAATGAACCATCATTTCTACAAACCGTGAGATTGTAATGCTTTTCACAAACAAAGAAACATTGCAAAAAAAGTGCTAGGTACTCTATTATTTTACGCCTCAAAAAAATATTCCTAAACACTCGCTCCTGTTTCCAACGGCTATGTAGAGTTGTCAAAAAAATCCTAGAAACGTTTGAAGAAAAAAAAAGTATAGCTTGGGGCGTTTTCGACGCCGATAAAGCGTTTGAGAAAATAAGGCTTCCAGGGCTCTTGTCATAAGTTAAACTCCAACTTCTTTACATGTAGGTATATCAGGATAGTATCTTCGTATTTAGTGGGGCGAACTTTCTCTGTGGATTGTCTCAGGATCAGTGCTTATCGAATCCTCCGTTAGTAGCATATTAGGGCTTCTGATCTACCTGATACAAACGAGTGACTTTCCCGCCTCTGATAAACTAATCTTAGCACATTAAGCGGATGGTGTAGCGGTGCTTTGTAAGGCGAATAACCCTGTATTAATTTGTAAGCTGAAGGAACCGTTCAAAACTTCACGCTGAAATTTGAAAACTGGTGTCACAAATGGAAAGTGGTAATGAACACAAGCAAGTAATTTCTGATCAATTTCACGCTTCGACGCCGACGAACAACCCCTACATCAATAATTTTGAACAACGAACCTATCTCGGTCAAAGAGACTGTGCGATAATTTTCTTTGCAATACTTCTTGAGAAAACCTTCGGACGGCGTGCGGCGCACGAACGGATTTTAATTCGATTTTTGGATTCTACACATCTTGAAACATAAACTTACAAATTTTGAGGGAGGGTTAACTTTTTTTTTTTTTTTTTTTTTTTTTTTTTTTTTTTGCCGATTACCTACAAAGGTTATTTATTGAAAATAACAAACCAAAATTATTCAAGCATAAAAAGTAGGGACATCACTGGACTATTTTCCTACAATCTTGTAACATGCTCATTAAGTTACTTAATGCCTAGTATAATTCGAATTGTTCTACAAAACTGCACTGCTGAGCAACGACTATAATGTTTTCGTATTTATATTAAAATAACTCTGGTTGGAATACTGTTAATTCATCTTACATCACACTGCAATATATACTCTGAGAATATCCATTTCCTTTCACTGAGAGGTAGTTATTACGCTTCTGGTTATGAATCAAAACTATTACCTTTCCTTTTCAACCTTGCGTGTTGAACCCTCATTGGAACTAGTCAGTAACCAAGATTAAGTGCAGGATCACCCTGATCAGCAAAGTGAGCTCCAAAGCCTACATCCATTTGCACTGAATCTGATGCTCGTTATGCATTTTTATGCTAAAAAATTCTAGCTGTGCCTGTCGGGATTGAATAAGAAAACATCGGAAAAATCCGGTTTTGAGATTGTGGGATTTAATTCTTACTTCGATAGTGAACCGTTATAACCACCGGGGAAAAATGTTTTAACTCCGTGTCATCTCCCTGAAAATTATCTGGCTTTCATTTTTAGGTGTGCAGAATTCCAGAGTTGGGTACCTGTTTAAAATATCTCGACAGAAAAAATATTGCTACTCTTTTTAGATACTACATTTATCGATAGAAAACCGATTTCCGTTTCTAGTACCGACCAGTATTAATTCTATTTTTATTTTTAACGTGGATCTGTTTTAGGGCTGGGGGGACAGTTCTGTTGGTTATCCGTTTTTTTCATAGGCCTATTTTTTCTAAATTCTCAAGTACTATACTTTTCAACATGAAATTATGTAAAGATATTATAAAATAATTATTTAGCGTACACTTGGTTTGACTGAATGCAATCTATCCCCATCTGTGACCCATATGACTTTTAAATCAGCTTTCCGAGAGCCAGGCTTGACCGTCGTTTCTGCCCCTAAAATGTTTTTCCCATAAAAAAGCGCAGACAGATGGGCCTTCCACGTGTCTCGTCGCGTTGAAAGGGATATTTTACGAGTCCCTCCCAAGTTACCCTCTTTTCAAGGGTCACTTTAATCAACTCAGCCTGTCCACACATACCTATTTATGCATGGATATCGATTGATTTTCATTTCATGTTGACGAGCAGTATACGTTTAAAGAACTCGATAATTCGCCATTCAGATTGGAAATCCCACACGATTTTGGCGATAACAGCTTTTTAATAAAAATGACTCCTCCTCAATTCCTTTGCAATCAGGCCCAGACAGGCCTGGTCGGCTTGTCGGCGATCGCCGAGGGCCCCCAAAGTAACCAAATAATTAGGAAGTGGCACCATTATTCGACAGTGCACCAGTTTCCGACAGTTTCAGTTCCTATTATAAAAAATAAATAAAGAAATAAATAAGTGATTGCAACTAATTTCATTCAATGCAATGTGGTATAAATTCATAAAACCATTCAATTAAGGTTTCATGCAATTACTATTATACCATTCTAACAATCCAACTATTTTTTAAGAATATTCGCCAAAAAGACAGGTCGCTCTGCAATAAAACCGAATATCATGACGTGATAAAGGTCAGTACTTCTTCAGCCCTCGTGGTGGTAGCTGAGTCTTGTAAGGATTCAGGTGAACTATTCAGGGTTTTTCGATTATAGGGATTATGTGTTATCTTGCTTTGTTTTGAGTTGCAGTCTTTTATCCACAAATCTCTTCACGTTTTCAGGCCTTTTTAAGCCCCTAATCTGTGAACTGGTTGGTATTTGGGGGTGTCGGATACTGAGGTCTCTAAAAGACCAGTTTTACCCAGTTATCAACGCGTGTGTCGGTTAATGGGTTAGAAAGCAGTTTCGGGTCTTTTTTCAACCCAACTCATTTTTCAGTTCTAAGAAAGTTGGCTATCGAGTTTTACAAAATGAATTATTGGATGCAGAGTTAGACAGAGGGTGTTGGTTACTGGCTCAGCTAGCTGTCAATTACTGGGTTTCGGTTAAACTAGCAACAACAGGCTATTGACACGGGTTGCCAAGACTTCGTCGGCTTTTCGTACCTATTAGGAGTTATATTGTTTTGAAATTCGAGCCATCAGATAGCAAAAAATTTTTTAACTAGGTACCTAACATTTTAGGGCTAAAAAACTCGTTCTGTTAGCACGTATTACTGAAATGTAAGTTAATTTTTCAGAATAATTATGGCATACATATTTTAGTGATCTTGATCATAGTTGATAAACTTCCTTTGAGTAATATTGTTCGAAAAAATTTATATATTTAATAATTTTCAGCCTTTTTTTACATTTTAAGTGATTCTTTCAGCACTTTGCCCAATTTAATGTCCTCAAGCTCTTGCCGAATCTACTTTTGGTTTATTATTTTCAATTATAAACCTTTGTGATCGACCAAGCAAATACTTTTTTTTTTCTTCACCCCCCCCCCCCCTCCCCCTCCCCCTCCTGCAAATTTTTTGGTTTACATTTCAAGATCCGTAGAATCCAAAAATCGAATAAAACAATCCGACATCTATACAGCTTTTCTCCGAAATTTATAGACCAAACTTCATGAAACGTGCATTAAAAATCGCATTTGGGGACCTATAAGCTCGGCATCAGTTTTAGTCAACCCTGAAGGGTAGCATTAATGGGCTAAACATTCAAAAATCGAGATCTCAAAAACTTTCAATGTAACAGTAATGATTTTTTGCTTGTCAATGATAAATATATAATCCCAATGAATCGATTAAAACATACGTAGTATTATTGATTGTTATTGGTTATTATTATTGATTTTGTATAGTTGCAGAATACATTGTACGATACGTATGTTATCAAACACCAGAATGAGGTTATGTATTAGTTACAGGAAAACTAAGGTAAACTAAATATCCAACATTAGTTAATTGTTACAGAAATGTGTAGTGGATCAACACATACAGATTTATGTTATTTGCAATTGGTACCTACTTATTTAAATATCATTCTGACATCAGGCGGACTAATAAAATGTAGATGTCTTAATTAATTGCATTATTTTTCCCTCTGCAGGTGCCTATTGATCTACGCAGGCATATTGATGTCAACCTTCGGATCTGCGATTTTAAATGGACCACCTTTGTAATATCAAGAATTCAATATCAGTGCACAATCTGATCAGCTGTGGATCCTCTGAGCAAATTTGGTTATTAATTGACTTATGATGCTGAAATCTGAAATGTAGCTCCGTTTTGAAGATCTAGAATACAATTATAAAGTATGGAGGGACTCAGATGAGCTTTGGTTGTTTAAATCGTTACCGATCCGCCGCCGGGGCATTCCAGATCAGTGCATGAGCCTACAAATTTCGTTGAACTTAGTTATATATTTGAGGATGTGATCATTACTCCTCTTTAACCTTGATAGCGTGGGATTTCATAGGTTTCAGAGGTTTTGAAACTCATTTGCTTTCTCGTTTGAACAACTAATTTCTCAAGGAGGAGTTGGAACGGTTTGCTGTCAGATTCATGACATGAGGTGATGGAAACCGGAGGTCAGAGGTATTGGTATGTAACCGTATTCCATACCGCCTGCAAGGAGCCTTCTCTGTGTATGTGGCGGAGGGCCCCAGGAAGAACCAGTCTGGCCCTGCTTGCAATAACTCTTCAATGAAGGTTTTCCAATTTTGCCGACTAAATAAGGGATTCTGCACATTACTTTGCAGGCTAATGTGGTCGAGCCACTAGACCTACGCTCTATGGGGGCGTAATCAAACTGAGGGAATCGCGGAGTAAGAGGAGTTAGAGGAGACAGCGAAACTGGGTGAATGAAGGCGGGAGAGAGAAACAAGTTCGAACTATGGAATTCAATCGAAATCGACGAAAAATGAACGTTTGTTGAACCACTACAACGAAATAGATGAAGTTGGACTTTAGAACAAAACTTTGTTTACACTGCCTTACCTTTCACTGTAAGATCATTACAATGGCTTCACATCACTAATACTGAACTCTCCTTTGAAGGCAAACAAATCTGAGAATTCTAAATCTCATTTTGAGTGAAATATAATATGATAATTGTATGTGTCTTGGCTTTTCAACTTTGATAATATAAGTTGAAACAATGACATTAGACCGATACCGATCTGATTACCCCAGTTACGTCGCGTTCACAGTTTTACATTCATTCAGTACGATTCAAAATTTCCCACAGTTAGTTGCGTTTCTTTCAGGTTTTCTCCCAATTGAAAAGGAGGCGTAGAACCATGTCGACGCATTTGAAGACCGAAAGAAATGAATGCACAGCACGTTGGCGAAACTACTGAGAGACCGCTAAAATCAGCTTTTAGAGGTAGTTGCGTTTCTTTCAGGTTTTCTACCAGTTAAAAAGGAGGCGTAGAACCATGTAGACTCATTTGAAGGCCGAAAGAAATGAAGGCACAGCACATTGGCGAAACTACAGAGAGACCGCTAAAACCAGCTTTTAGAGGTATTTGCGTTTGAACAGGCTTAGACGAAGGAAAAATCACCTGAAGAGAATTTGCATCCAGATATAGGCTGATTTTATGGAATCTGGTTAGTTTAAAGTCCTACTAGGAGAACTGTCATGATTCACTCTTCAAGTTACATTTGTTTATATGTGCTTACATGTCTTCGAGTATATTTATCTTGAGTTGTATAGAATAAAATGTGTCTCTCTTTGCAGGAATCTTTCTCTCTCCGAACTTCCGGACGGGCAGCTTATAGATAAGAAATATTGTGACCCTCTTCAAGTCCAAGCAATAAAAGAAGGGGGTAGCGTCGACCATAACTTGTCCTCTGGGGCACCTGATAAATCAATTATAGCCCTCTCTGGAACGCTATCTGAGATGATTAGACTGACCCTAAAAGGAAGGAGAGGGGGAAGGCGTTGAGCAGAAACTCGTAAAATACCCCTGGCCTTAATGACCCTTTTCAGAGCGTTAACAGGCGTCAAGACACGTGGAGGGCCCATCTGTTTATGCGTTTTTATGGAAAAGTTTGAGAGGGTCGATGGTCAAGGCGAGTTATGGTTGGGGAAAGATGTGTCACAGATGGAGATTACGATGTGATCAAAAGTTATAACTGTTCCTGGCTGGTTACATCACTGCATACTAAATTATTAACTGTTTTTACTTAAATATCATTTCAACTATCTATATAAGCTGTAAACAGTAAAAATGCCTGTACCGTTACGCGACTAGCGATAGTTCTTGGTGATTACGGTCTCATTAAAGCAGATTACCTAGTAGAGAGTAAGATTGTAGAGGTTAACACGGCAGAAATTAAAACTAATTGCTGAATATGAAATAGACTGTTTAGTGGGGTTAGTATATAGCAGTTTCTGCTCAAGCTGCAGCAACTGCTTCAGTATACTTATAACTGTTTCTATTCAAACCATCCCTAATTGAAGCATTGATTTGGGAACACTGAAACTGATAGGGGGCCATCTACAGCCAGTGATCCTTCACACGCAGCCCGCCACGTATATTCCAGCAGCCTTCAAAGTTATTAAAGTAATTTACGGATTATTTCCGTAAATAATAGAGATCAGTTTGCCCCTTGACGTCGGCGGTGAGGATTCTACATCCTAACTCGTACATTCCCTGGAAATTTAATCAAAATCGGATGAAAAATGTCGAAATTAGGCTCATTACAAGGATTTGAGGACACACGACAGACACACAGGCTCACTCACAAGCAGACACGGAACGAAAGTTGTTCAGCTTCCGAGTGGAAACTTTGATTTCGGAAAAAAAAGATTTTTCATCTCCCAAAAGTGAAAACGATGCATCCACTACCTACAGATCAACTGTGAAGCAAAACTGTTTTATTTTGAATGATAACAATTATTAATCCTATGATAATTACGAACCATTTTCATACTTAGAAGTCAGGCATCTTTCTGCGAATTAAGTGGTAATAAGTACATCCCAAAATGAATCCAATGGGTGGTGCCGTATTCGGACATGTATTTTAAGTTAGTTTTTACCAATAAACGGATACATGCCAGCTTAGCTAAGTCAGTCAGACAATAAGTCTTGGAATTGTGGTTACAGTTCAGTAAAAATACTTGACGAGCTAGCCTGCCTTCACCATTCTCAATCCAACTTTCCGACTTCTATAATTTCAACAGAAACCTTAACATTTTCATCTAGTTGTTATCTACACCTAAACTACCATCCATACAATTGTGCCTATATTTAAAAGAAGAAAAACAAAATATTTACATTGGTTTTGTTATGCTGAGACCTATTCCTACCTTTCAAATTTGTATGCCTAGAAAGAAAGAAATCTTCATCTTCTTTGACACTTAGTTGATTGCTCGGGGCCAACCAAATTCAGTCGTTTCAAGAAGAAAAGTCCGGGCTCGTGTCACACATGAAAAACAATGAAAACCATATCTGCGCCTATTATTTCTCGTAAGAGCCGCAATGTTATTATAAGCCTCCGTTTTCATTAAAACCCCTGAAAAGGGACTTCATCAACATCCGACGGTAAGTTAGCAGTGGAAAGCAGGAAAGACCACTGAAAAAAAGGGCAGGAGGGTGGACAATCTTAAAGGGCCGTCAATTAAAAAGCTCTTTATACTCACGCTTGGATGGAAGTAAAGGGCGGATTGAGGGTGACCGAAGGGTCACTGTTGGGTCACAACAAAGAATGAATAGTTCACCCTTTACGGAAAGCGGACGGAACCTGATATTAAAAATCCCCCTCTTTGATAATTATTAAACGTTTGATCCTTTTATGTTGAGTACGGGAGAAAAAAAAAAATCGTGAGTTTTTTGTGTTTGAAGCCTTGGAAGTGGAGACGTTGATTGGTTTCCGTGTTTGTCACAGCTTTCGGCACCTGGTTGATTGCTTGGGACCGACGAGATTCAGTCGTTTCAAGAAGAAACGCTCGAGTTCGTGTCAGACATGAAAAACAATGAAAAAACCAAAGTCGAAATTTCAATTAATGGACTTCATATCTCCAATTGAAATATAAAGCGCTGCAAATTATTACACGAAGGTTTATTATTTCTGTATTAGATAGCCCTTCTACTCAGATCATTGGTCTATAGGTAATTATTTATTAATCCCCATATATATAGTAAATGATCAAAACATGGCGCATCGTGCTTCCCAAAAGGTTTCACACCTTTAAAGCTCAGAAACATTTTACGGTTTACAGTAGGTGAATGTAGAAATTTTTTCTAAAAATGTCAAACCAACGAAACAAAAAACGTAGTAAGACGGCAGGTTGAATAGGAAAGAAATTAGGATCAGAAACACCATCAGCTATTCAGTGATCCTCCAAACCTCGTGGTTATTTTTGAGGTGTCTCGAACGAGCTCCATTAAATTTCAGCAGCGTGAGTCGATTAGGAAAGAAATCAGCCTTGAAGGGTCCGAGGCTGATCAGAATAACACAAGAACCGAGAATATTACAGCAATATAAAATAACCTCAAAAACCTCTTTTTGCGCGCGAATTGAAAAAAACCCAGAACTTTTAGATTGAACATTACGTCACATATCAAAAAGCGCTAAACTCAAGGAATTTCCAAACCAATTTCCACGAAGGAAATTTTGGATTCATTGTAATAGCTCTGTTATCTTAGAAAATTGGCTAAAATGTTTCGACCTTGGTAGGCTCGGAAGTAATAAACTTTCTGTTGTTGGAATAGAAATAATCATTTAATTAAGTGTAATTCCTAAGTATTTGCTAATCAATAATTAATAAATTAATATAAGTGAAGTAGGTGATTACCTACCTACGCTTCACAAACCCTACATACTGAAGTTATAGTAATTCGATTCGGGAAGTCAGATTTCGGGAAGTTCGATTTTGATATGTTTCACTGATTACGATTCACTTCCGTATTGATGTCTTTTTTCTTATCGATGCTTTAGCCCTTAGGAAAGCAAACGATTAAGCACATAGCGACCGGGGTGGTTTCGTTCGATTCTTTGGGCGGATACCTATAAATGAAACTCAAAAAATCATTACTGTTACATAGAATGATTTCAAGATCTCGATTTTTGAATATTTCAGCCCTTAGGTTCTACCCTTTAGTGTTGATCGAACGCGATGCCGATGTTACTGGCACATCCCCGGCCAATAAATGATTTTTAAGCCAAATTTCTTAAAGTTTGGTCCAATACTTTTTTAGAAAAGCTTCGGACGGTGGCGTTCTGCATACGGCGGATGGACGGACGGATTTTTTAAATTCGATTTATGGATTCTACGCATCTTGAAACGTGAACCAACAAATTTTGAAAGTGGGAGGGGGGTAAATAAATTTTTTTTGGTCGATTACAAAGGTTCATTATTGTTATTATTGCTTGTGTAATAAAAGCATATGTTACATATAGTGGCCTATTGACGTAGTATTAGTTTATCTATGTTTCGATGGTTTCATAGATCGATTCGTTTAATACGAAATTTTGATGGAAAAGTGACCAAAGATAAATTATTTTATATCGATCAACTATCAATCCACTTGTCGTGAACTTGCTAAGAGAGTCTTGCAAGAAATGAGAATTTGAAATTGACATGTACAGATCGTTAAACCTTGACTAACAATACACCAGTTTAACTCTGGCGAATGGAGGGATGTGAGAGATGAATTATACCCAGGACTGAATCTACAGAAGTAAAATTGAGGAAAACATCCCCAATCGTTCGCCCCGTAGGATGTTAAAAGGAATGTGAGTTGGAATGTGGAGCACACAGGATAGGTAAATTTAGCCCAGACTGCATGATCCCGTCAAGTAAATTCAGTACCAACCCCGTGGGAATAGAGAGATTTGCACTGCTACATTCAAGCCTTAGACGTCCCTCTCAAAATTCTTATTTCGTCATTCCTTGAGAAAACTAATCCACTTATAAGAAAGTGCGCTTGACATGGGCTCACTTCGGGAGTACTGATATATATTTTTTATTTTTGCTTCTCCCTGCTTAATTCATGTTCATGGAAGTAGCTCTAGTATTGCTAACCTTGAAACCAGTTTATTACTGGAAAGACTTATATTTGAGTGGTTAGAAGAGTATAAGAATTGCAAATCCAGGTAACGTTTCGAACTTTGTTGTATGCAACATTACGCATATTAACATTAAAATTTGGAAGAGCTATTTTCTGGCCGATGACACAATAAAGTCGGATAGTTCATTGGGCACAGTTCGCTTCAATAACAACCCCACAAACATAATACATGAGATTAATAACCAAATATTTATTGAGTGATAGGTACCTACTTCTACTATAATGTGGCATCATTTGATGAGGTTGATTTCAATAGGAAAACATGAAATTAAAAAAAATGAGCTTAAGTGGTCAAGCTGCTGACATGCCACGTGAAAATCAACATGTGCCGGGACACAAAAGTTGGTCTTCGATACAATCTAAATTGTGAGCCATGTTAAGATGCGTCCAAATGTATGAGGATGCTGAATGTTGATTTGCTTACTATAAGAAGTAGGGTGACTTCAATCATCAGAACAGCACCAGATCACATTCGAAGCTGAATGAATTCAGCATCATTCATTGACGCCTACTAGAAGCCTGAATTGCTGCAAATTTTGTAAATAACCAAAAATGATTTTACCACTGTTGTTCAAATGTTAACGGAAATATCAGTGAAATCCAGAATACAATCTCAGAAAAATCACTTCAGGCGACGAAAAACTTCTGTTCCACCCTAACACGCACTTTGCAGAGTAGTTCTCTCCTTTTTTCGACTCATTTAAAGGGCTTCTCTATATTTAGAGGTTAATAAAAACAAAGTGAGCCGGCTCGACGATATTGCTTGTATTTGTTAGTGCCGGAGTAGATGTTTTTCAGAAGGGTCTTGGATGGAATGTCACGAGCCGTAGGGGGGTTGGAAGGAAAGCACTTGAAGATCTAAACATTTACGCACCACACTGACTCACTGGCGTATGTACTGTGCTGTACATAGGAGGGCGTGTTATTTGAAAGCACAGTCCTAGCCGTTATGGAAGTGGCTATAATTCATGCTGTTTCTGTTCCGGGTTAAAATGTAGCTGCAAGCCGAGAAAATAATTGAGTTGAATTTCAGAATAGGTGATGCACATTGCATTATGTCAACCAAACATAATGTGGATTGCGCCAACCTAATTTTATGTTCTGGCCAGACGCAGTATATTAATACATGGAATATGTGTCTTGTAGGGGTTTGACAAAGAACTTTCATTCTCTCTTGTAGAGCGTTACAGAATTTCTGCATTACAGAAAAGTACAGAAAATTGTACTTAAATTTCATCCAAATAAGTATGGTAAAATCGAAAAAACTACAAACAATAATATTGTTAAATAAAATTTAACATTGGTTTTTATAGTCGAACGATACTACAAAATAAAACGATGAGAAAAAAATTGCTTGCCATAAAGTTGATAATCAACAATGTTTGAGCCCATATGTCAAAATATATCCGTAATAATGCAATTATAGCCCAAAGGGCATGGGTGCAGTTTAAATTTGTTTGCCATCTTATCTTCTTCATGTTGTGAGGTAAATTTAATTGATTTCAGTTTATTAGAATTTACTAGCAATGCATTATAGTACCTATAATTGACCATTGTTGTACAAATGTTGGTATAACAATGAAAAACTGTATAATTTTTCGGTAAAAAAAAGAAAAAAAAAATCGCTCATATGGCTGCTGACTGTAATTTTTTTATGCTATTTATCCATCTGACTGTACCTTCGTGACATTTATGTTTCAGTCTAATAAATGATGATATTGTGTTACGTACCTATATTATACCCTTCGTCAATTGTTACGGAGTACGGTACAAACAGCTCACTGTCAACAAAGTTGTCATCCGACACCTCTTTCAATCCAAACCAAAAAGCTGTCAACTAAGTTATGACAGCTCTCACGTCAAATAAACGTCTCATCAGCCGTCTGCACTTCAGAGTCCCAGGTAGGACAACGGTAGGGGTAAATCGACTGTAACTAACTGATACCTCTCGGAGCCCTTTGTTAGTATTTACCCCCATGAAGACTGAGAGCGCCAGGTTTTATGAATGCGGAACTCCTATAATAGCAGCGGGAGCTGAGATTTATTCGTGTCCGAAGGAAGGATTTCTCGAACAAAAGGGACTTTCTGCCGTGATATGGGTGTGAGAGTTGTCTAGTTTCTGGGCCATTAGCCACACGGTTACTACTGAAAAAGGGACTGGCGCAGGGTCCCAACACTTTTTCAACCCTTTTGGGAGGACGGTTGCCAGGTTTGTTTCCCGTTTTCCCCTCCTGAGCAACGTGTGAGGGGTCAAACAAGATTTTAATATTATTTATTCATCACTTCTCAAATAGAGTTGTGCAATTCGGTAAAGCAGCGATAACTCAAAAACACCACCATAACGTATTACTAGCAGTTTTCTCCTCGTGGTACTATGTACATATTGGTTTTAGAAATAACGCTACATCACATATTACAGACATTAGGTATAGGGTTGATTGCTCCTATTCGTTTCAAAGTATCAACTCGCTTGAAAATTGCACCTTGGAGCAACTGCTAAAACGTTTTAGATGCTAAATGTGACAGCAACTGCTGGATCTGGGACTGGAGTAGTGACTAAGTTTTCTCCCACAAAGATAATAAGGAGCAGCTCACATCCTGATTTATGAAACAACTCAGCAACATTATGTTCTCATTATTGGCTCAGTGTGAATGAGTTCCTGCAGACACTAGGATCATTGACGACTGCCCTTCAAGAGACCCACTAACCTGGGAGCATTGGATCTTTGGCTGCCGTAAATTTGAGTACCAGCGGAGTAGAGTACTGAGGAAAGCCATTCTGCTTGGATGGCTATATCCACCAAAATTCTTAGATCTTTGCCAACATTTCTTTGCAGGATTCATGACATTTATAAACAGTTTGGACTTCATTGGAAAGCTCGGAGTCAAATTCATTTAGCGAATTTCAACTTTCATCCGCACCCAGCCACAACATTCTACGAGAATGTTCATAGCTTCATTTGTTGCGTGTAGCTGTTTTTTAGCACAGAATGTGTTTTAGCCATGGACTAACTAGCCGAAAATGGAACGCGGGATGGGAACGAAATGTGTGACGGATGATTTTCACGTACAACCGAGCCGTTGGTAGGGAAATGGAATTTCCGCCATTTTAATCGCACAGAAATCGTTCACCATTCGTTGGAAAGCTCTTGATTTATCACGAATTTATTTCGTATTTTTTTTCGTAGTTTCATACTATAACTATATAAATTGATGTTATAAATGAATAGTAAACAATGACGCTTGTTTGGTTGTCACTTGGTTGCGCGACAACGCAATTTTCGTAGTTTCATACTATAACAACTATATAAATTGATGTTATAAATGAATAGTAAACAATGACGCTTGTTTGGTTGTCACTTGGTTGCGCGACAACGCAAACACATTCTGTGTTTCAATAATTTCGTCCGAAGTATGTAAATAGAGGTAACCGGGGGTCCAGGGGGCTTGCCCCCTGGCGAGGCGCGGAGCGCCGAGTTTTTTTTTTTAACATGTATCATGTTTTAGCCTTGTAGTCCAGCAGTGAGGTCGAAAAATCTGTGGGCTGCTGGACAAAATTGGAAAGTTAATTAAATTTTTGGGTGTTGTTTTGGGATGCCTAGGAAAGCTAAATCCGAGTTTTCCGACAAAAAAAAGACTGTGCTCGATTGTGAGTGGCCGAAAAACCGCGATTTTTTCGGACTTTTTTCGGTTTTCCGCCTATAACTCGAAAACTATGCCTTGTAGAGGTCTTTTTGATTACATTTTCGGAAAGAGTATTAAATTTGCCTCAAATTTCACTAGTCACATGTTTTATTCGACCAAATAGCTGCTATGTTACAGCCGTTCTAAAGTACATCAAATTTCTCAAAATGTACAATTTTACGGAAAAATGCATGTTACTCAAATGTATGTATGTTGTAAATACTATATGAACCCCCGACCCCCCCCCCCCCCCTTTCCGCCACTGTACTCTTCATCCCCATCATAGTGAGGTGTGCTGTATAATATTCCAATAGTCCAAAACAATTTTTTTAATTGTAAGTACATGAATGTACAGTTATTACGTTCATGAATATAATCTATATATATATATAAATCAATTGCTGTTCGTTAGTCTCGCTAAAACTCGGGAACGGCTGGATCAATTTGGCTAATTTTGGTCTTAAATTATTTGTGGAAGTCCAGAGAAGGTTTAAAAGGTTTGGTTGTTGATCTTTTCAATAGGGGGTGTTTTAGGGGAGGAGGAATGTGGTATCTTTGTCATCACTGAACAAACTTGATTGTCGAGTATGTTTGGATTACTCCAATTCAAGTCAAAGACTACTTTTTCCAAAATTTTCAAATCTGACCCTCAATGGAGGGGGAGGGGGTGGGGGAGTTAAAGCGTTTCGAACGTCACTCAACCAACTGGGGATCTGAGCTGTCGAATATGTTTGGAGAATTCTAATTTAAGTCACAGGCTACTTGACTTTTTTCAAATCTAACCCATAGAAAGGGGTGATTTAGGGGAAGGGGGGGAGAAATGGGGGTATCTTTGTCATCACTGAACGGACTTTGGATTTTATTTTCGAATATGTTTGGATTACTCTAATTCAAGTCAAAGCTTAGGTACTTTTATCAAATTTTTGAAATCTGACCCAGTGGGGTGGGGAGGGGAAGGATATTAAAGCGTTTTGAACGTCACTCCCCACAGCGCCACTTAAATGAGGAGGACACAGACTACGACACTGACAAAGAACTGAACTACGATCAGCCCACCACGTTCACTCCATTCGAAGAAGCAGGTGTCACAGACGGCAGTGAGGATGACGAGCCAGCTCTGCAAAAAAGACAAAGAACGACAGAGGACTGATTTATACCTTACTAGCTGGTTCACTCGTGCGTTGCACAGGTTGACTTGAACATTATTAAATAACCCAAGTTAAAGTAGTGCTGATAGATTCGCCCACTCTGATCCCCAGTTGGTTCAGTGACGTTCAAAACGCTTTAATATCCTTCTCCCTCCCCACCCCACTGGGTCAGATTTCAAAAATTTGATAAAAGTACCTAAGCTTTGACTTGAATTAGAGTAATCCAAACATATTCGAAAATAAAATCCAAAGTCCGTTCAGTGATGACAAAGATACCCCCATTTCTCCCCCACTTCCCCTAAATCACCCCTTTCTATGGGTTAGATTTGAAAATTTTCAAGTAGCCTGTGATTTAACTAAGAATACTCCAAACATATTCGACAACTCAGATCCCCAGTTGGTTGAGTGACGTTCGAAACGCTTTAACTCCCCCACCCCCTCCCTCTACATTGTGGGTCAGATTTGACAATTTTGAAAAAAGTAGTCTTTGACTTGAATTGGAGTAATCCAAACATACTCGACTAACCAAATCCGTCCAGCCGTTTTCGAGTTTTAGCGAGACTAACGAATAGCAATTGATTTATATATATGTAGATTATATTCATGTACGTAATAACTGTACATTCATGTACTTACAATTAAAAAAATTGTTTTGGACTATTGGAATATTATACAGCACACCTCACTATGATGGGGATGAAGAGTACAGTGGTGGAAAGGGGGGGGGGGGTCGGGGGGTTCATATAGTATTTACCAACATACATACATCTGAGTCACAGTACGTACAAATGAATGTTATGAGGCTAAAACATGCATTTTTCCGTAAAATTGTACACTTTGAGAAATTTGATGTACTTTGGAACGGCTGTAACATAGCAGCTATTTGGTTGAATAAAACATGTGACTAGTGAAATTTGAAGGAAATTTAATGTTCTTTCTGAAAATGTAATAAAAAATACCTCTACAAGGCATAGTTTTCGAGTTATAGGCGGAAAACCGAAAAAAGTCCGAAAAAATCGCAGTTTTCCGGCCACCCACAATCGAGCACAGGCTTTTTTTGTCAGAAAACTCGGATTTAGCTTTCCTAGGCATCCCAAAACAACACCCCAAAATTTCATTAACTTTCCAATTATGTCCAGGCAAAAGTACCTCACTGCTGGACTATTGGGGTCCTAGCAATTTTTGCGAGTCAATTTTTTTCCGCGCACGAAACATATAGTGTTACAGTGATTTCCGCCTACAACCGAGTCGTTGCTAGGGAAATGGTACTTCGTCGTTTTTCATCCCACAAAATTCGTTGACCATTCGTTCGAAAGCTCTCGATTTATCCAACAATATTATGTTAACTACTGCGAAGTGCGTGTCCAACAAACTGAGTTATGAGCATGGTTATATAAATAACTGTTTACACACAGGTGATCATTCTCAATAATTGATATTGTGAACATGATTGCAACCGCTTGTTAATTTCTGATGATTTCATTGAGCTGGTGTTTCGATGATTTCAAACATGATACATGGTTGAAATTTTTGGTTCTAGAACAGAAATAAGTTTAGTGATTTCGATATAGGTAGCAGCAATGTGGTCTTCGATTTTTTACATAGATGCTTCCAATATTTTCCGTGCAGAACAGCAAAAATTACGATTACAACATTGTGAGAAATTCTGGTTTCATGAAGTACAGACCGGTTGGATGTACATGTTTTTTCCTCGTGAAAACATGTAGGTATATATAGTATTAATTACAGCAAACTACTTGAAAATTTCATATTAATTTTAAAATGCTTTAATTCCGATAATGTTAAGGCTATTTTAGTAGATCTAGAGCCACATAAAATATAATCAGGAGATGGAAGTATTGGATACGAATTGTATCAACCTGCTATGTTACTCGTGTGAACAGCATGAACCTTGAAATCATGTGTAGCGAAAGTTAAAAAGCCACAAGATTTTTTTTTTTTTTTTTCATATATATATAAATAGTAATAGAGTTATCGTATCTATCATGCGCAGACTTATTTCTTGGGTCTATATTCTAAGTACAGGCACAAAACTCTGAAGCTGGACATTTTAGGTTCCCGGATGACGAAATTCTTTTTCACAACGGTGACAGAAAGACTAACACACATATTTTATCCTCTAGATTAAAGGTAGGTAGATGGTTAAGTATTCAGAATGAATTCTCAGACCGATTAAATTACTTTCTTCAAATCTTGGGATGTCGGGAATTAATAGGTATTTAGGTCAATAGGTAACCCAACAATGAAAGGACCTGCAGATTAATTCATAAGATTTCCACTCGTGATTTACGTTTTAGGCCATTCTGAACACTTTCGTCTAGTGCTTTTAGTATAGTCTTTAGTCTAGTATGCCTCTCCGTCTGTATGTGTGTCTGTCTGTATGTCCGCAAATCCTTGAAACATGCATAACTATTACAGTTTACATTTGATTTCGATGAGAGTTTCAGATAATGTGCGGGATAAGCTGTTTATGATCCTCTATCAATTGCATCACTAACAAATCAATACCTTACTCTTTGTATGCGCATAAATATGTAAAATCCATATGGATAATTTTCTTACGGCCTATATTCATCCGATCTCGCTCCTTAAAATTGATTCCTTGCAAAAAGTTTTACTTCCACAGTTTCAATTAGATTTTGATGAAATTAGCTGGTAATGTACGGGTTAGACAGTGGATGCTCCTATATCAGTTTTAATTTTAGCTGAATCGATACCTCAATCAGCACATGCGCAAATGTAAATTCTATCAGTCTTCATTTTTTCACGAACCATTGTCTCATGGTTCGTTTGTTCTATCTCCCTCTATCTGGTTGGGAAATGACGATGCTATTATCCCATACGAATTTCATTACGATATTACCATTAGAAACTGTTGCGTAAGCGCGCACTTATAATCCTAGCAACAAGCATGACTTTTACAGTTGTCATCTGATTTTGATCCGATTTCCAGGAATCGAATGGGCCAACTGTTAAGATTATTTCAAACATTTCAATCACGCATACATTCCTGTTACAGATGCGAGAACGTGCTACATCTATAATTATTGTTGTTTACAGGGGCCAAGAGTTCCTCTCCACCGCACTGAAACCTTTGTTAAACTTGCGACACCTAACTTGGCTGATGTTATTAGATGTTTCAGAATGCCATAAAACGGATTTCCACGAAAAAAGTTTTGAGTACATCTTAACTAATTTTGAAGTCATTACTATGGCTTATTTTTCCTCGAAAATTTGCAATAATTAGGTACATCAGTTATTGGGAACAATTTTTGCAGCAGTTTGGTATTTTCGGTGATTGTTGAACCCCAATCTCTAGGTGGCAGTGCAATGTAGAAAGTGGAATCGCAAAGTACGAACATTTCCTTCCGGGACGATTCCAGCCAGGTATGACCAAAGCGGATCGTGAATGGATTCCATGTCCTTACCTCACTGAGCACTAAACTGTTTACTGGTTTCCTTCAACGGACCCAACTGCGCACTGAATAACGATGTTTACGATGTTTTCAGAAAGTTTGCCATGAGATTCATTAAATTCAGGAGGTTACTGCCCATAATCGTGAAATATCGGTGCCGCGATGAAAGAAGGTGGAGAGACTATGATGTTTTAAGATGAAGGAAATTGGCGCTAGGAGAGAGCATTTTAATTGTTGAACTTTTTACGAAAGCCGTCAGAGCAATCGTCATGTTTTTATTTATTCATTTATTCACTGAGTATGGCATAAACCAGTATATAAATTGACATACAAAAGCATGTTGATTCATGAATGAATAAGAATAAATGCTCCCTACTGTAAGTATATTACCTTTATGTATAAGTGTTGTGGATTAAGCTAAGTGAATCCAATCTAGATGCAAATTTGAAAGATTGAGTAAAACTGAGAGTCTGGACTAATAGAAAAAAACCTATTCAACTTTAGATACTTGTGGAAGTGAGGGAATGGTTAAGGAGTGGGCTGAATTTTCTCCCGTACGCGAATTTCCGTTAAGCGAATTCAGTGAGTACAACCCGGTACTTTTGTTCTGTCGGAAGGAGAATGGAAAGTACCCCGGTACACGCAGTCCTTTCGAGTACTCGTAGGATTTTTCAGTCCGTACTTTGATCGGATGCCCCGATTCGTAGATTGGGTACTTGAACGTTGACCCTGTACACGCTGCCCCGTTGATCAGAGAGGAAAAGGTTTGCAGTGGTGTAGGTTGGTTGAGAATAGTGATGAGAAATTGGATTTTCAGAGCATGAATCAGTGGCCGAGCAGCTCCTGCGGTTATACACTCTGAAGGGGTACTTATTATGGTAGGGGGTCAGGTGATGGATACGTAGAAAGCTCCTGCTCCCCCACAGGAAACTTTTAGGCGTCTTTTTGAGGTCGACTCGGCTATTTCGGTTCATTAATTTGTGAAATATAATAATATTTAAGACGTGCCATGGCAATATGTATGAATGAAGAGTCATTAAGTAAGGTATATAGACATAAATGAAAATGTAATATAGAAGCCGAAGAAATTAATGAAAAAATAAGTTATAATTTACTGAAAATGGCATTAAGATAGTCGGCGTTTGAATTTCTGAAGCGAGAAGGTGTAGATACCACCATCAGTTTTCTGCTGATAGGCGTTTAGCTCACGCAGTAGGCGATGAAGGCGTGGGTGCGGGCGGAGAATGGGACATGGGACAGTGAAAAATTGCGAGAGGTATAAGCAGGCACATTGAAGCCAACTCTAAGGAGAAATGAAGGAAACTGTAAACATCCAATTGTTAGCTCGCGGTAAAAAACAACGTCAGCCACCACTCAGCGATCTTGAAGATCAGTTAGTTCATATATTGCAGCCAGTGCACGGAAGTCGACCTGTTCTGCTGTATCTTCAATTTGAACGCAAAACCCCTCAAGAATTTTCATTGAACACGTTCCAAGGGATGTATACCAACATCATGATATGGTGACCTCATTGGGCTAGCATACACCATTACCGGACGAATCAATGATTTATATAAGATCACAATAAACTTTGCTGCGATAAAATTTCGTGTGCATTTCATAAAAGACCCTTAAAAACCTCAGAGCGTTTATAGAAAAAATATTAACACCATATCATGTGTATATATTATGTTAGAGAAGCAGAGTGAAGCCTATTGCATATTTATTATATTTATTATTATTATTTCTTTATTCATTTATCTACCTATTTATTTATTTATTTATTTTTTATTTATTTATTTTTTTTTTCAAGGATAAATGCACACCTAACTTTTAAACGATGGAGAATTAGCTGGAATGTGCCACCAAGGGACCCTTATCCCATACAAAAAAATTGTTTTGCTGTAACACGTCAGCGGTCCCTATTGTTGAACAATGCTAAATAACGGCGGGTTTTTCTATGGCAAAAACGTGAATGTGACTTCTAAAAGGGAACTCAATATCATTAAGTAATAGTGAGGGTATCATCTCTCCGTAGCCTTTTACTTCATAACTCCTGAAAAGAGATTGAAATCCGACTCCTCAATTGAAGCATCCAGTTTGAATAAAAACGGGGCTCGGGGTCTCATAATAAGATACGATCCAGTCGGTAAAGTTACCTCCACAGCGATTCTTGTGTAAGCAAGAGCTCTGATATCCGTCCTATTAGTTATTTATGAGGAAGAGTCAACATTTCAACTTGAACTCGTCTTCTGTTTGCGTTTGTCAACTAAGGGGATCTGCAAGGGGTTCGCTCTCAATATTAATTGCAGAAGAGACTTTTCCACTTTGAGTTTCCTACAAGGAGAGTTTCCAGGGTTCAAAAATGTCAGTAACGGAGTTGGTTGTAATAAAATATTGAATTTGTATTGACTGGATAAGGGTGGTTTATTTTTAAATAAGAAGAAAAAGCATCAAAAGCTGAAGAAGTGTTTTGGATATTGTTCTGGGTAGATCCCCCCAGACACACCACCTCCACCAACCACTGTAATGGATTGGTGTTCTTTCTCATGCAATATCATCGTTACCAACACTAAAATAATACTGAAAATAATACAGGTACTAATAATTCGTGAATAAAAACTAGCAAGAACTGATTAAACGTATCATGAACTACAACGATCGAATCGACTGATGTAAATGGTTGGTGATACTATGTATGATGGGTGGTATCGCTCTCAGGTAAATTGAATTCATTAGAGAGTTATGTGGTAAATAGGAAGAAAAATGTATAGTGTACAACTTATGCACTTATTCGTACGCATCAGCATTGTATTACACATATCTCCTCGACCTTGAAGTATCGTGACATTCGCGTAAACCACCATTCATCATTCGTCAAATGTTTTCTCACTGATGTAGTAGAACAAAGTAATTATGTGATTGGAAATGATAATAATAGTTGTATTGACATATTTGTATATTGACATTTATTGTTTGTAACTGTTGATGATAACCATCGAAACCGATTTAAAGCAGAGTAACTCTATATTTTCGTGAATTAGACAACTTTCTTCTCTAACTTCCGTTTTTCATTGTATATATTATTGATATATTCATCGAAGCACCTCTGGCTTTTGCTCTTTCCCGACAACTATGTGAACCCTCTCTCTCTCTCTCTCTCTCTCTTTTTTTTTTTGAAGTCGCGATTATTTACTTGTGGCTATAGTTGCTTTTTAACTGAATTTTCAATAATTAACGCATCAGTGATGATGAAGCAGTTCATAAAGGAAGAAGGAACAAAGGAGCAATTAAATTCCGTGAACCGAGTTCATTCGGAACGAGAAGATAAGAGGAGGGGTCCTAACCTCTATCTGAATCTTCCGAAAAACGAAAACTTATTCAGGTAAAGAAATAATTTTCGTTAGCTACTTACTTAATTACTTTATAGCCTCGATATAACACTTGATCACTTTTATCCTTTCTCTTGTACAAGTTTCCGATTAAAACATCCATCGTATTACAAAATCTTTGTATTGAGAAAACAGAAAAGTATACAAATCAAATAGTTAGTCTCGCCACATCAACAACGATCATAACCGGGGGATTGAAGCATTAGAGTCTACGAGGAACATAGCCTAATGAAAACGGAAAGAAAAACAATACTCAGCAGCGTTCTCTTTCACGTTTCCTATAGGAGAATTCAAGAAGTGAAGATTACAAAAGTTTAAGCCAGCAGTCAAAGCGTATTCCGACAACTGAACTTACTGCAGGCCTGAGTTGCGGGATCCTGAATCGATGCGTTGGCGCTACGTTTCCTCCAAGGCAAAGGAGGATAGGTCGCCGGTTTTGTGCTAATATGGATTTTGCTACCTTTATGAAAATGCGAAGAGTAGGAAGGAGATTTTGGAATTGCAGCTCATTAATTTTCATTCGTTACGCACGATTATATCTATGTAGTTGTATTTAGATCCAGTGCCATTGGCTCTGTTTATTACCAACAGACCAGTCATTTATCTGAGTAGAAAGGTGATCTTAAACATTATCAAAAAAACCTTCCTGTATCCGGAACGTTTGGAACATCACAAAACTCGGCGCTCCGTGCCTCACCAGAGGGCAAGCCCCCTGGACCCCCGGTTACCTCTATTTACATATCTCAAATGAAATCATTGAAAGAATGTGATTCAGTTCACGCGTTTCACATAAACCCGTGAACCCCACATATAAGAATGACTCAAGTTTTGTGGTGTATCTTATCTCTACTATGTCAAGTTGTTTTATTTATTTATCACCAGCACAATTTTCGAAAGCTCCTCATCATAAGCTTTCATTTGAGCCCTCAAACGAAAAATGCATATCATCCACCACCCCTCCCTTTGATAGGTTTTTGGGTCCGAAAGCTCCATTTTTGAAACCTTTGAAGCTTTCATCTATTCATATAACATGAACTATCAAAAATTAGCGAGCGGTTGCAATCATGTTCACAATATCAATATTGTTGAGAATGATCTCCTGTGTGTGAACAATTATTCAAATAACCATGCTCATATCATAACTCAGCATGTTGGCTACGCACTTCGCAGTAGTTAACACGATATGGTTGAATAAATTGATAGCTTTCGAACGAATGGTCAACGAATTTTTGGGGATGAAAAATGACAAAGTACCATTTCCCTATCAACGACTCGGTTTTAGGCGGAAATCATCAGTAAATTGTTGCAACACATTTTCGTTACACAAAAACGCAACACATTTTCGTTAAGACAAAAACGCAAAACATTTCCGTTAACACAAAACGTTTCGTTCTCGATTGGAGCTGCCCAGGCTAACTCACATTCTGAATTAAAACCACCAACAGTACCCCTGTTAATCGAACGGAAATGGTAGGAAATGAAGTGTGAGGTTTTGTTGCAAACACTACGACTTTAAGAAGGCATTTAAGTAGGTACCTACTTATTTCTGGGGATATGACCAAGGTAGATGTACTCTCATATAGATATTCTCAACCACAAACGAGTTGGGGGTTGAATGGACATTTTCCTTCAAATGGCTTTTCATAACGGCTGACTGGCCGGACCCCATCTCCGCCCCTAATAGCGAGCTTATCTGCTGTGGGCAGTTCATGTTATGCTCATCCTGCGGACGTCCAGAAGCCCGAGAGGTCCTCCGGAAGGGACGCGCCACGCGTCGTCACAATGCCTTCCCTAATCACTCGGGTGACATCTCGTAAACTCAGGTTTTCCGAGAGGGTCAAACGGACTCGGTTTTCTATCCCCACAACATCATTTCATAAGGGCCGTGAGAAAGACAGGAAATCTAGGAAAAGGGCATTTCTGGAGGGACGAGGCCGGTAATTCAATACAGCCCGTTGATCGAGGGGTTGCCAGCCGCTGTTGACTGTCTCTCTTTTCGAGTTGTTCCTCCTTAATGTCGGAGTACAAATAAACGTAGCAGAGGTCACTGATTGTTCGTATATCGGAGCATTATTGGATGACCCGTATTCACTAGATACGGCTCCATTGTCGCTCAACTGCTACAATCACGACTCATTTCAAGAGCGTGACATATATTACTTCTTTTGTTCAAAATTTCTTGCAGTTTTACCGTATCTATCCTATGGTGAAGATGTTCAATTAAGGTTTCATCATAGAGATGATCATCACGTGATGAACTTCTTGATATATGAAATTATAACTACCTACTGAATTGAAATCTCAAAGAATCCTATACAAAACTTTTTTTTTTTTTTCATGGTTTCAATTAATTTGTTTACGGACAAGCCCAATACCTTCAAAAACAATGTTATTCAACATGAAACTCTGGGAAGAGGGGAGAACTTCCTAGGATTTCACAAAGGATTTATTCACGAACTTCTGTGAAATAATAAAATTAACCGGAACTGACCGGGATTCCTTGTTTTACCGTGGACCATGTTACCTATGATATTAATTTAAATTTCATTATATAACATTAGATCAATAAATTACGAAGCAATTCGAGCCCGTTATGGCAGGTTGCGAGCGCATTCTGATGATTTGTACATATTATGTTCCGCTGTCTTCATGATTTGTTGGTTTTGTTGATGCCAAATAAATGACATAGCTCATATTTTAATAAAACATACGCTTTTTTGAATTTCATCATAATTTTCACGGCTATGAATCATTCAAATTTAAAATAGGCACCCTTATTTCCATATATTAAATTTGTAGAACATAAATTTGAAAAATGTATCAACCGACATTCACCCTGCCAGTTATATTCCTATAGCCGTTATTCATAAGTATTTTGATTGATGTGAATTTCGCAATTGGTTGCTTTTTTTCTAATGGATCAATTGCTACAGTAGGTAGATGCAGCAATCACTTAATGATGGGATCCACGATAACGTGTGAAGTTATCGTTACTTACTGTACTCTGCAGAGCCATGGGTCACCCCAAGTTTATGACCGAGTTTCGTACCTTGAATAGTGTGTAATGGATGTCCGGGTAGACCCTTTATCTTCGAGTAGGTAGTTACACGTCACTTAGGGGTCTACATTAAGAATAATCCACCATAAATAACCCTCTAGTCCAACGCGAACCATAAAACTCCTCATGTTCACACAGATGTAATGCACCGAGCGAAAAAAGGCCTTTCACAGTACATTAATTCGCGTATTCAAAACAAGTTTAATATCCCATTCTCGGACACCGCCTTCTAGGGGTTCAAAGTAAAAGGTGGCTCCGATAGGGGACAATGCCCTCTTCAAAAGGAAGTCCGTTTGATTGTTAAAGGGGGTTGCAACACGTCCTTACGTCGGACGTTCAGTTCGTTAGTATCATTCAGTACGAGCAACCATTCACGCCCTTCTGCACACAGTTTTATGTATGCTGGAATTTAATATGATCTTCCCCCGGGGCAAAGAAAGTCAATTGTTGAGCCATCTTGTACCTGTTTCTATAACACTTTTGACAGTCAAGGAGCGCGCTGGCATTGTGTGCAAATGCGTCAAAAGGACTGGTGACTTTTGAAGGACTTTTGCAAAATCTTGAGGGCTGCAACGTGAGCCCGCATGCCCTTTTTCCCGCCCTCCTACCGGTTCGCCCCCTCTGTTTAGGTCTGCATGTTTTCATAAGTGCAGTATGCACTGGAGGATATTTGCATGGAATAAAGTCTTTAGAACCAATTGTACTGCACCGGTGGCTATTGTGTAGCTAAAGATTCCCGCGCGTGATATCATTATTCATCTTCCCCTGAAATTTAAATGGGTGTACGATTGCAATCCTCTGATTTCACGTTAGTGAATCGATTGTCACTTCATTCCATCAATAACGGATTGCCCTTGCATCTCTAAATGTTGAGCATATCTAATTGAAGAGAATTCATTTCGAATGTATGGTTTAAATTTTTACGAAATATCGGTGTTTTTAAAGGTGAAACTTCTGAAAAGTACGTATTACTACTTCGAGATATTAAATTTTATCAGTTACCTATACGTATAATAAAAATAAATATTTATGAACTTTATAAATATGATTTACGCTCCGACACGTTAAAATTGACGTGGAAAATCATGAATTCGACATAGAAAACCTCTTTCCAGGTATATTTAGATTAATCAACGTTTCGGCTTCCTAGTCAAGGTGATTTGTATGAATAAACGTATAGGGATATTAAAATTGAATTCAAATTGGCGTTTGTTTTTGAAATAATGTGTCTGAATGGTGTTAAATAAATATGAAAATTGGCTGTTCTTAAAGACAATTTAATGCTGAATCCAAAAACTAGTGAGAAAATGGAAATGAGAACACATGTTGAGAAATTGTGGTTTTATGAGGTGAAGTCGGACTTAATTGTAAAAGAACGAAAAAAATCATACACTCAAACTGATAGAGATAGGACACTTTTAGGTTGATACTCCATGACTAATGGACCGATTCGATTAAATTTTCCAAATTTCTGCAAGTTGATCTCTAGACGATTCCCTACCAATTTCATCGCCGTTTAGTTGGCAAATGCCGTTGGATTGATGATACGTTACACAAATGCGCAAGTATGAATAACAGATTTTTTGGTATATTAGCATGTCTACACGTATAGTACTGTTCTATTTGCATCCAATTATTCCGATTCGTGCCTCCTTTTTTTATGACGTATTCAAACGAAACGGTAGAGAGCCCACATAGATTAGATACCAACAACATTAAAAGGTAGAGGAGTGTGATAGCACTGCTCAGTGCACAATGTGCAGCTACCGGGTGTTCCTATCCCATCAAAGGTTGTGATATCCCCAATTTTACTGCATTTAGAAGAGAGAATCAAACGAGATGAGGACGCTCTGGCTTGTGTGAGAGGGGAACCGTTACAGTTTTTAATGAATGTACGATACTTGATCAGCAGCTATGTCAATTTTAAATGTCACAGAGTAACCTCAATCAGAGCTCACTGATTATTTTATTTCAAATATTGTTACATTTTTACATGTCGAGGTGCTACTATATACATCAGCACAGAAAACCCTCATCACTACGTGGATGGGAGGCGCGGAATTCTTCCCTAAGTTGTTGTCAATCAACTGGCAGCGTTGGCATCTTGTAAACTCTTATCACATTATTTCGCGTGAGTGCACCGATTTTCTTGATGTAGTTGGCCATTCCGTTAATGTTCGCTTGGTATTCTGTTTCCCATTTGATCTTCGTCGTCCCTATTAATGAAGATGGGTTCGAGATCGTTAGTAGGTTTGTTTATGCAGTAAGTACATGAGACTATTGAATTATATTCTCCACAACGCAACCGTTCTAAGTCTATCCACAATACCTGCTATCGTTATTTTAAACAAATTATCATTTACGGTCAAGACCGAATGACATAGCTTTGTGATCAATTTTATTGTATTAACCTTTAGGTATCACGAGGATTATCTTAAATTCATAACAAAAATGGCAAACGATATCTTCCTTTTATTTCTGCCTCAACAAATAATATTTGACTTATATGTCAAACTTCAAAACATTAGCTCGAAAAATAGCTGAAAATAGCTAAAAACGGCTAAACATCATTTAATATTTTTTTGCAAATATTACTCAGATAAAGTTTATAAACTATAAAATAGACCATTAAAAAATTAAAGTATAACACTGTGCTTGGAAATATACTTAAATTTCATTCAAATTTGTTTAAAAAGTTCTAATCATGCAGCATGATTATATGAGAAAATTTTGTTAAATTACCATATTGTATAATGTCGAATAATATTGTTTCAAATCTTGATCTTAACAAAGAAATTGTTAACTATTAATTTTATGACAAAAAACGTATTCTAAATGATAATTTGCTATTCAAAAAGAGGTTTTGTTTTTTTAGTTTTTTAAAAAAGTTTTTATCGGTTTTTCCACAAATTATAATGAAACTCTAGTACTTTTTCAGCATCATTTTGTACTTGAATTCTTGAATGTTCTATTTTGTCGATGAGCGATATAATTTAACGATTCGTAGCCATGTTTAGTGATTTTTTAAGCACATTTTTTAAAATTTGACCGATTTAGTGTGCTGGCCAACGAACTTTCTTTCGTTTGGATAGCTTGATTTTTCGTGCCGAAAACGGAATTTTTATCTCACTCCTAAGAAGTGTTATCATGACACATAAGGGAGTGTCAAGAATGACATATAAGTATATAAAAGTGCTAAACTCTAGGATTCGTTTCAGAATTCCTCAAATCGGATCTCAATAAAGAAATTTCTCCAAAATTTAGATTTAAAAAATTTTCGAGCCATGGCAATATTACACTTTCTATGAAAATTCGCATAAAATCTGTACAAACTGCCAAAGAGTTAAAAATCCGGAATGTCCTTTTGGAATAACAGATTATTATTTAGAATATGGCTTTTGCCTTAAAAGTAATAGCTAAAAATTTGTGTGTACTCTCAGCTCAAATTTCGAAATAATTTAACATTCTACAGTACGATAATTTACAAAATTCGGTCATGCTGCATGAATGGAACTTTCCCTTCATCTGTTTTGCCATCCAGCGATATAAACGTGGGTGATCAGCGATAATAGGAGCGGACAATTCTCTGACTATCCAGGTGTATACTTATACATATATTGTCTATGCTCGCCACACATTGACACGAATCGTGATATGTATATGTATTAATTTAATGGTAACTATTTTATTAATTGTTTAGTCTAACGGTACGTACCTGAACGTGGTGGTTTCTCCAAGGGTTTAGGTGGCTTCTGCGAAGCATGAAGCGCCCATTTTCCACCTGGTAACGAGTAGAATTTTTTCATTTCAGTGGAAATCGGCAACCACAGACCAGGCTTGTAGTCTTTCCCTGGGAGTCGAAGAGTTTCTTCATGAGGTCGAGGTCGTTTGACGCCAGTACGGACTAATTCGATATCCTTAACGAAGTTACCTATACAAAACAGTATGTGTGCGTGAATGAATTGGAATACGTTATTGTTCTTATAATTGTTCTTATAAACACCTAATTTTCAAAATGCCTCAACTCAAATAACCATGAGGAAATGAACATTTAATTTTATAAATTTTATGTTTTAAGATCCTTCATAATAGATAAATGTTCTTTTAAAATTAGCTAAGTAACAAGTACAATTGGTACCAAAGAATGTTATTCAGGAAAATCTAAATTAGGAAACAGCGTATTGGTAAGCAATAGACTTTTTTGAAATTTGACCAATTTAATTGTATTTAAAGAAAAAAAAATACGTGGAAGAAATTAACTACCGAAAGTACCTCCCTAGTTAGACGTTGTGCATGATATTACTAAGCAGCATCTACTAGTGACACCGCATCAACTAAGGGGATTTGTTTCCGTAACTCCACTGCCGCTGACATGCCTACCTACCTAATCATCTGTTATTATTCTTTTATCAGTTATACTTAATCATTTTTATGATAAATGTTCATTCTCAATAAAAATTGATGTTTGCATGATACGAAAGTGCTTGTAATTTAATTTAATTTTGCTGAAATAAAGTAAAATCCCGTTTGAATAAAATCATTTTTATAATTTAGGTTACAACTGTGCGTTGCTATGAGTAAATCACAGTCGTTTCTATACGGATAAGACACTATCTGGTTAACCCGTGCGTTGCACAGGTTGACTTAATATACGCGAGCCCCCCCCCTTAACCCATCACATTTTGGTACATCCCTATGGATCTGATTCTAAAAAGTCCTTACTTAATAGTACTTACTTGAAGTATTTACTTATAAGTTACCTATTAGGACCAAACTATTGAGATCAACCCCCACTATCTCTCCATAATCTTTCCCCATATTTCAGATTTAGACGGCGCATGCGCAAACGTTAATGCCATCCAGCATCACTTTTCTCACGCCCCTGTTGGCCGATCCTGCTCAAATTTGGAGGATAGGTGAAAGAGGTTAATTTGAGTATTCCCTAGCAATTTCAAAATAACCCTATCATTAGTAGCTACTGCGCATGCGCGAATATGTATTTTGTTTTAAACGACCCTAATTTCAACAGTTTTCATATGATTCCAATGAAACTTTCAGGGAATGTGCGGGTTGGGCTGTAAATGGTCCACCAATAAGTCCATACTTCTCATGCGCAAACGTAAATTCCTTCAAGCATAATTTTTTTACGCCCTAGAAGTCCGATCCCGCTCAAATTTGGTGCATAGTTGGGGGGCAATGGTTTAATTATTCCTTATATTTCAACATAATTGCGTCATTATTAGCTCCTGCGCATGCGCGAAAGTGTACTCGCAGGAAAAAGGTCTAGTTTTCATCACATTTTGATTACATTTTCTGGGAATTTGTGAGTTACGCTGAAGATCCCTACCAATTTAATTTTTCTCAAATTAGTACTCCATTTTGCGCACGCGCTAACTTAAATTTCTTCAAGCAACATTTTCCCTTTTTTTAACATCTTTACTGTGAAGCGTAAAATTGCGGGGTCTTGGAACTGTAAAAGTGTGAACCCTTATCGGAGGCACAATGCGCCATGTTCTGAACCTAAATTACACACGGGGTTTAATAATTATAGACCAATGATCTGCGTAGAAGGGCTATCTAATACAGAAATAATAAACCATTGTGTAATAATTTGCAGCGTTTTCTAACTGGGGCCCGCAGGATTTTTGCCCCCGGGCCCGGATTTTCTCCCCACGGCCCTGGTATCATCATGCTTTACATTCTTAGCTTCAGACCACAGCTCCCAACAACGTTATTCGTACCCTGAAGGCTGGTATTGAATATTTTCCATTCCTACGAATTTGTTGAACATCTGGACAGTTGGGTCATGGGTAAAGCATGTACCATGCTAGAAAAAATAAAAAAATAAAATCAATAATAATAAAATAAAGCAGAGAAATTCGGGCAATTGTTCGAACGAAAAACCATTAGGATGAAATAAGTGAATGACCTCCCTTTGAATAGATCCCTTTGATAGCGTAAATGATCACTTCTTCAATTTCAATTAATTATTTAATTCCATTAAAACTCCCAGTTAGTTGACTGTTGACAGCTAGTTAATACTTAATACGCCGAAGTGATGAAATAATTATGTAAATCTAAATGTCTACAAAGTCTTGCACTTACCACAGCTCACCAAACCTCAAATTTTTAACAAACACAAGGATATTAACATAATGTGATACGGCAACGTACCATAGTCCATTCCATATGTGGAAATCATGGGGTCGTCAGGGTCCAGTATTTTTTCTTTTTCAGAATCGTAGAGCGATTCTTTGCGCACTAGATGGGGATATCTTCTCAATACCTGTGTAATATCGATTGTCAGCCGATTAATTGATGTCGCAGGTATTCAATTGAAGCAGCTGATTAACTGTACACTAAATGTATTCCAATGTTTAATGATAATGGTGCTTTCAACATATTGAGATGAAAATTATAACAAGCCCTATTCCATTATCCTTTCAATATAAATTAAATTAAATTTATTCCTTAATGGGATTAAATGTCGTATACATCATGCGAGGAGGTCTGAAAATTTCAGTAGAATTCAGTAGAAGGGGCCGAGAATGTCAGATACACTTTCTTTAACTGTCGACCAACAATGGTACGCCCACTCCATCTTCCAGTTCGAGAGGTAGCACCTTCCTTCGGGCACCTCTTATTCGAAGGGACAGCCCGAATTATGGCAAATTGAACCTACATCCTCACCCATCCTGATAGTTGTGAGTATGGCTGGTTCCACTTTTCTGCCAAGATATTTGCAGCACGCTTTAGGAAAACTCCGAATTCGCGTTCCAGAGCCCTATTGCAAAAGCAAACTATAGGGGTGCGAATGACCCCTTTGCATGCTTTGGATTCGCTGCTGATCGTGCGGTTTGATGCCAGTATCGGGACAGATAGGAGGCAGTGTCAGCATTAACTACGTGATTATCAAAAACCGCTGGCCTCCCACTCTCCCAGATTCCATTCACCATTATTTCGCCAACAAAGGCTGGCTGACCATTGGCTGCCTCTCTCATGATTGGCTCAATCACTGCCCCACCCAATGCAAGGTTAGCTATCCCCGCCACTACGTCTTGTACGTCATCATGCCCTCGCTTTACCATTTCTCCTTTTTTTACAATTTGGGGAACGTTAGAGATCAAAATCTAAGCCACAACCAACACGATTCATGGGGAGTTTCGGAGGTGTGTGGGCGTATTTCAAGGACAGGGCGTCTCTGAATTGGGTTACGCCAATATGTCAAATCCATCTGCTAAATACTGAGGTTGGTGTAACGGACAGCTATTGTAAATATGATGTATTATACAAATTTTAATTAGTTATCAACGAATAATTGAATTCAAGGACTTCCACTTTTCAACAGAAAGGTTTGGAGGGGATACATAATAACAAATGTACAATTTTTATTTGGATTTACCAACTCACATTTTTAATCGAAATTAAATATTTTATCGATTTGAATCGACAACATAAATTGCGTTGGTTCAAAACGGACTCACTTCTTGGCGAAAGCGGTTTGATGGGGGCTGGATAATTGGTCTCAGAGTCAGTGGTGGATGAAACACAGTTTGGACTCCAGCAGCACAATCTAATGTTATTTGCCTCTGTTGATGATCAACTCCGGGAACGGTTGATAGTTGGGTTGTAAGCGAAGATGAGTCGAAGCGCTTTGGAGTATTTTCGCATTCCGGAATGGACATTCTAATTGGTTCGTTCATATTAATATGGGTAGTAAGACGACTTTGCGGATGATAATATTAATTAGGATTATAATAATCTACCGCTATAATTATCAGTATCAAAATTCTGAACTGTTTCAAGATTATTGTAAGCGTATAAGGCCCGCGTTTTCATGGATTTAAATGTAAACAATATTTAAGGCGTCAAAAAATATACCATGCGAAGGTTTCATTATGATCGTCGGACGAATTAGTGCAACCTGAAAATTTCCCATAATATAGGATCTACCAGCCTGTCAGCAGTAGGTGATGGGGAAACAGGTTATTATCAATAGCCCGGAGAGGTATTATGGAAATTGAGTCAATAGGTATTTACTTAATTGATTATAAGCGTTGAAATGGGTGTCTAGAAGAAGGGCGTATGTTAAAAATGACGAACGAGAAGGAAGCTGTTTTAGTATCGTAAACTACCGGTAGATTGCAGTCAAATGCAGTCAAATAGAAGATACTTGTACTGGAAATGAGATGTTAAAGGGCGCATGTTATCAACCAACTGAAAACATTCTGAAAAAGTGAGTTTTGAAAGTTTTTTCGTCCTTCTGAAAAGTTGCGAAAAATAGCATACGCCGCCCTTCTTCTCGGCATCCATTCATTTTTGTTATCTGACTGGTGGCGGACAAATGTTTTAAAAAGCCCTTGTATAGAATCGAAAGGAAATCTCGCAAATGGATAGCCGTTTTGAACAAAATATATTCATTAGTTGGGTGCGTTAAATTGCAATGTAATTCCATAATGTATGAACCTTAATACACGCCAATCCCATCAAAACAAGGAAACAAACTGCCTTCCTCATTTCCATGCTAAATATTCCATTTCCATTACAGCTTTCTTAATGAGCCCATATACATTATAATACAACGATGAAATAGGTACAACTTATCTATGCTCGGTGACAAAATTTAGAACAATGCTAATCGATAGAATGTGTTGTCTAGAGGTGGATTTGTTGGGGATAAAAGTTTGCAAAGTTGAGTGTCACACATACCCCTTCCTCATCCATAACGTATATGATGCTACAAGGCGATTGAACATACCTAATAATGGATATGACTTAGAATGAAATAATTTATTAGATTGTTACGCTGGACAATAACAATCATTATTAGTTTGTCATTTGAAGTTGAAGAGTGAAGAGGACTTCATTTTAATTCATTGTAAGCCATGGTATCCGCGTAATCCCCTAGCATTTAATTGGTATTGGATGAGACCTGTAGAATTTAGTTCAGTGTTCATAGCACCCGGAGTTTCATGGTCCATTAACCTTATAGATTAACTAAGATCTAACACCGTGATAGCTGCTCCTATATCTTGCATAATTAGCGTTGGAGATCTTCAGAAGCAAGTACAGGCTACTTGAAAAGAGAGAATGTAGAAGCCAATAAAGAAGGATAGGTAAAGTAGTGATGTATTATTGGAAATTTGAGTAAAACCGTAGGTAATTAGGACATATTATTACATATTTCGAACTATAGAACCCATTCTTGATCCTGGTTGCAGAATTTACCGTATAAGTTTGGTGAACGTTACTTTCTTGGTCCTTCAACCACCTATAAGTGTTCATGTCTATTGTTAATCATGAATTTTGTAGGAGATGCATTGAATGATTTTGAATCTGAATATACTCACTTGAACAGCTGACGAAGTTGGTGACAACATATCCCACAATTAAGCTCATATAGGACAACTTCCGAACTCCCCCACATCGTCATTTTAGGCACCAACTGTCAGTCAAAAGTTCCTTTACCTGTATGGGAACCCGGTGACCTCTGACCCTTTTCTCATCCCCTCTGCAGCATCTGTGTGTATTACCGGATTTCGTTACCGGTATCTCTTTTAGATTTGTGAATAGTCGCCCATTAGCCGGCGATAAAACGCCAGAAGTGCGACAACCCTTCTCGGGCGTATTTTATGGTGGTAGCCCCTGGAACGCCCTTTGGGGTACTAGCAGCATCCACCGCTCTTGTCACCTGTCCTTCTGCATCCCTCGAGGCGTTGTAAACGAACATATGAACATAGACGAACCGCCGAAGAAGTATACTTGATATAACCGAATAGAATAAAAAATTGTTTTGTTTAGAAAATTCATAAGTACACAATCTTTATATATAATTCCGAACGGTCATTGAAATTGTGAAGAACTTCGCGGTCCAATTTTAGTGTTAGATTGCTCATTCGAATCAGCACGGCCCCAAGTTTGTTGCAAAAGTATCGCCGTTCGTCTGTATACCCGCCTTGATCGTGTTCTAGGCGGTCCTTATCAACGAGAGTTGTTTATTAGGCTGTGGCGGTAACAACACTTGCCATCAATTCACGGTAAGTAAGAAACGTTGTGTAGTTACTAACATCTGGGAGAGTTATTTCTGAACAAAGAAATTGAAACTGTAGAACTTAGGGGACTTTATATATAATTCCGAACCCAAGTTCGTTGCGAAAGTGTCGGTAAGTAAGAAACGTAGTGATGGGGTCTTTTCTGATCAGCTGAGTGAGCTAAATTCTTCCCTGTTCACTGTAGGAAGTTGAAATTTGATAGGGAGACTCTCTGAGACATTAAGAGACGAGTGAAGTGATTGGGTCTTTTCTGATCAGCTGAGTGAGCTAAATCCTTTCCTGTTCACTGTAGGAAGTTGAAATTTGATAGGGAGACTCTCTGGGACATTAAGAGACGAGTGAAGTGATGGGGTTTTTACCCATACCCTGTTAGGTACTACTGTTATACGGACTAGATTAGGGCTTTCCAAGCCCTAACAGGCCTCTAGTTATTAGTATAATTACACTTACATAGCTTGATTAGAGGTTTTCGTTAATTAGTACCAGGTATCAGTCCAATATTAGGTGCTAAAACAGTGAAACGAAATCAAATCTGTTAAAAATGGCATGGATATTATGGAGACGCAAGTGGAAATTTTCATTTTGAGGAATTTCCAAGAGGATTCTCAACATGAGAATTTCCGTTGTGATCACAACGGTTCCGGTTATGGCGTGATTTATTAAAACGGGAGCAGGCAATGGATTTCAGCAGCCACGTCCATCGATATATTCCTCTGCACACATGGTTTATATATATATGTAAAAAGTATATACATATATAATTATATATATGGCCACGCCAAAGTGTCTGCACCACCAGTGACGTTCAAATGGTACCTTAGTCATACAATCCCTAAAACAAGCCAGATGAATATTAGCATTCCTTTTCGCCCAGGTGTTCCACTGATTCACCATTATGCTAAACATTTTCGATTTGTTGCTCACGGAATCTTGTCCCTATCAGATCACCGTATGTCCCTCCTCCGGGGTAATCGGAGCTCTCATTTACATTTTCGGGAACAACACCTTGCATCGCATCCCTCGGCACAACTGGTGCACTTGTGCTTCCCGGAGGGCCCATCGACGTCGCGTGCCCTGCCCCTATATCGCGGTGAGCTATCGAAATTCTAATGAGGCCACTTAACACGCTCAAATGCCGTAATGGTCCCGGAACAAAAGGACGCCTCCTTCAGGGTCGCGGCGTCGCTAAACTTGAGGCTAACACAGTACAAATGTGGGATTTAGATGGTAATACTGATACCACTACCACTACATTAGAGTTATGTATGCTTTACTTTCAAAACCACCCAAATAGTTGGCAAACATGAGCCAATGTGGTTTTGAACATGAGAAGCTCCAGGTATGTTTTTGACCCATTCGCTGTTACGTTGTTGCAGGCCGTAGTTCGTGACGAGCACTACTGAATGTTCCGTTTCGTACCCGTACTATAACGTTTCTGCATGAAATCATCAGTGTGGAAGTGGCTCTCGCCAAAAAGTACAAGAGTTTGTTTAATGACTAAACTCTTCTCCCTGTTGATCGCGCCGTTCACTGCTTTCTCAAGGTTTCATCCCAATGGAAAAACCTTGCCGCCACGATTATTACACTCAATAATGGAGAAAAACCAGCCGTAAGCTGTAATAAACACGATTAAACAAATAAACATTAATAAACACTAATAAACAAACAGCTTCAAACTTTTAATATAGATTTGGTATGTTTGTTATAGCACACTCACAAATCTCTGGATTTGTGGACACGGTGTGGCAGGTATCCATGAAACCAACAAACAAATTCAGTTGTAAGCACTAATAAATCTTGACAGAACATGAAAGGATTTAGATCATTCAGCTGATTTGGAAAGAGCCCGTAATTTCAATCGTCTCTTGATGTCCCAGAGAGTCTCCCTATCCAATTTCAACTTCCAAGTTTCTTTCCAGTCTAATGGTGGTTGCAATCATGTTTACAAAATTCCCTGAGAAGGTTCACTTTTACGTAGACAATTATTATTCAGAAAACCCCGCCCATTCTTCAGATTGTTGGCCACGCACTGCGCAGTGGTTAACACAATACGGTTACGTTCAATCAAGAGCTTTCCAACGACTGGCGAACGGTTTTTGTACGAGGACAAATGCCTAAGATACAGTTCCGTATCAGCGATTTGGTTGTAAGCTATAATCATCTAAAAATAGGAGCGTAATGCACTAAATATCACGTGACGGTAAGTTTGTCTAATTTTTGGCCGATTTATGATGACAAAAACATGTTCCATGTTAGAAGCTCCATGTTCCAAGTTCAGCCTCTTCGATTGCTATCTTCCTCTGTATGGAGGTGCTTATAAATCTCATTTTAAGAAACTAGAGAAAACAGTGAATACAGTGAGCAGGATATTAGCCAATGATCCGTATCAAAAGTCCGTGCATGATACATCTAAAGCTCTTGGATTACTGGAACCTAGACATCAATATGCCAAGGCACTTCTCCAATATTCCAAAAATTAGTATAAGATGGTTGAGCGGTCTGAGCCATTTACAAGAACCTCCCATTATATACTAAATGTGTTTATTCCACGGCCCTCTACCAGCTTTTATTGCCTTAACTTGCTCCATCTTTGTACCTACATGATGATTTCTAATTCAATGAGACTGCTAAGTATATCCGTTTTTTCCCATATAACTCAGAGAGACTTCATAAATTTTTGTTAGATGTTGACTCCAATACCAATATTAGAAAGGTATTGATTGGTCAAGTTGCACTTGCTTTGAAGTAAAATATGCCTTGGTATTTTAAAACCTAGTAGTCTACTAAATTATGTTGATCCATTTATTCTATCCATTCCTTGATCTATTTCATATAAGCTATTTATATAAATATTATTAAAATTTGTAAGTAAATATTTAAAAATTTTTTAGTAAAACACGAGTACTCTTGGTTTCCTGGAGCTGGAGCCTATTAAGCCTTGGTTCCTATTAAGCTATAGGAACCAATATATTGACTGATATTTTCATTTTGAGTTCGTTTTTGGAATGTTCATTTTCAATAGTAGTACTTATTTATTTCATATTTAGTTTCTCACTTTGTTAATGTTCCTTTTGCACTCAACAAATATCGTATAAGCCATTTTGCTCAACAACCGTATTTTTTTAACTTTTTTGCCTCTGTCAATATGTTTGATTTGATTTGATTTGATTTGAAGCTTTAAAATTCTCGAGACATGGGATTATTCTAATTTTCAAAAACAATTTTTTTTGCGTCTGGAATTGATCGAATCGTCCGCCAGCAAGGTTGATTCGGAAACGTAATTATTATTAATTTTTGTTTAAAACCTATTTATGATGGTTGGCCTCATCAACGCCGTAGTAAACGTGGCTGGAATGAAATTTCTACACCCCTTTCATTGAGGTTCTGACTATGTAAGTAAGCACGTACACCATTCTGCAAGGTAGGTGGGTACTGAGGTATACAGAATTGGGTGCCTCGTTCTAGCAGGATTGATGAGCTTTCACACCGGTACCGCTGTCCGGAACCAGTAAAATATGAGCGGAACGTTCACAGAAGGGCCTAATATTTGCATAAGAGTCCGCTTTTGAACGATGCCCGCGCTACCCTTCACTATTGAGCGAAACAGTTGGTTGATGGCACCTATCAGTCAGGACCTTTGTCCCATCCGCTACCCTTGTTGACTTTTATTCGGAGTGTCGCAACCTTCCTGTTACTTCACCCGTGGCCCGCTTCATGGCCCTCGATGGACCGCAAGAGGGAAGATGAAGAAATACCCAACTCATATTAGTCACACGTCCAAATCTTTTGCGAAAATCCGCCCCTACACTCCTCCCCCCACCTGAACGCAAAAATCTTTTGGCTGCAGTGCATAAATGCAAATATGCTAATACTGACGTCCCCCTCATAATTCATGAGGGCGTCGGTTGTCAAAATCGCGATCGAGATGAATCTCCATGAACCGACGTTTTTCTGTTGAAGGCCTCGTGAATGTCACACGGGAAACCTGAATGTTGGTCCAGCGAACAAAAGGATGAGAATATTCAGGTGGTCACTTCTGTGGTGGTTCGTGTTTCTCATGTGTCGATCGTTGGAGGTTACAAATACTAAACATTGGAACCCGTTCTGTACCTCTCCTTTAGCATATTGAATGCCACAAAAGTTGGATTTGTTCATGACTGTTAACAGTTTAAGTGTTCTCGTTCACCAACATCGATAACGATGCGTCGTAGTTGTTCCAAAGATTCGAACTAAATAACTCGTAACGTAGTATCTAGAAACAAGAAAGGTATGCTGTAGCCAGGTTGTAAGAAGATAGTGAAGGTAAATAGAGTAAGTTATTGTTTGTATAAGACATTTATGTATGGATATGCCATTTACCATTGTATCTGCATGGAGTGTACACAATCGAATAATCAGACGTTTAGTTTATCAACAAGTATGGTTCATCTTCATTTAGTAAATCATGATCAAGTCAACAGGTTTCGCCACTACAGGCCTCGTCAGTACTTCCTAAATAAAATTAAGATTTTGTTACTGTCGATATGACCTCACCTTCAAAATTGCTGTATTATAGGTGTGCTCTTAATTTTCGTTGAAATATACAATGTTCTTCATAAACTCCCGTTTTAATCATTTGAAAGAGTGATGAATTTATATCTGTTTTCGGTAAACAAATTTTATAGCAAATTGTTTGAAAGTTTTTGGCATTCAGTCCATATACATTCTCCCCAGACTCAGATGTTTTGTTCCCGTGCACCTATTTTTCAGCATATCGCACCCATCCTAGAATAAGGGTACAACTCAAAAATTGCCATTTTCAGCAAATCGCATTCAAAGTTTTCCTTCCACACCATTGGCTACCCGTACTTTGGAACACGATTAATATAATTTATCTTAGCGAAACTTGTTTCCTACATTATTGCTCTAACACCCTATGGTGAGTAAATAGTTTTTTTGCCATTGAGAAGGGAGTGGGGAGAACGGTTTTGTTGATTTTTTAAGAATTTTTGAGTTGTTCAAACTCAAACACTGAAATCTCACCAGTCAGGATCCAAAATGTTCAGAATAGGAACACACAAGTTAAAATTATGCCGACCTTGTCCACACAAAAAGGAAACAACTCAAAACGAGACACAGACTGCGTGAACTTAACTGAGTTGTGTCTTTCTTCCTAGGACAGGAATTGGTTACTCCCTCCATAGAAGAAAGACACACGCACTCTCTAGCGGAATTAGAGTGCCCTACACATATCTCCACCTTCTACAGACAAACTAGAACGTTTGTACTTCTCAAAACCACAACTAACTCAAAAATCGTGATTTTAGAGTTGTACCCTTATTCTAGGACGGGATTCTTGCCAACCTCCTTTAAGCGAATTTTGGTAAAACACAAAGCTATTGCGATGGACGAAAAAATTATAAAATGTAAAAAAGGGAAATTCTAGATAAACTTTTCAGCATAATATTGCTCAAAAGAAATCTGTCAACTTTGAACTAAAACAGTAAAAAATGTAGGGGATAGTCGGGTAAGAGTGCGCGGGCGACTAAGACTGCGCACAGCTTTTTTTCGATGTTGGCAGCAATGATTCGCTGGCAGAAGTGGTGTTTTAGTTAGGTCTTGAGAGTGCACGTTTCCCTCCAGTTTTCGTCTTAGTCCGACAACTCATTGCTGTTTTACAGGTAAGAATGTGTTTGGTCTGCTTCTACTATAATATTTTCACTGTAATACTTAGTTGATACTGTTTATAGTTATTAGTCAAAAGTGTTGAACTTTATATCACTGAAAAGAGTATTTTATTACAAACACGCCGACATGGCGTAGGCTGTGAATGGACAATGTAGGGTCAAAATATTGTGGGGTTATGTTTTTGTAAGTAATGGAGGGTAAGATTGCGCATAGTGAGGGAGGCCAAGAGTGCGCAACATTTTTCGTGCGCAGTCTTACCCGCCTTCTTTTAGGTTTTCTTTGCACCATTGAATTATTGTATTAGGGTTTCATCTGCCTATCTTTTACATTTGATCTAAGGTCTATCTGACTATATTTCAGATTGAACTATGGGGAAATACACGCGAAAAACTGACACACGTTGGGACATTATCATGTGTGTTTTCTTATTGTATTCTTTACTAGGCAGATCTCACCCGTGCATTGCACGGCGGGGTATACAGATCAATTAAATGGGCCATAAGAGAAACCGCCAACCTGTGGGTACTTAATTGAATTCGCGATCGTGTTGACTCATTGTTCCGACACCCGTGGGTACTTTATTGAATTCGAGCCAGGGCACATCACCTACCCCCCTGCAGAATCGTATGCAAGCTCTAAAAGCCACTCAGCTGATCCGGACCCTGGGCATCGTCACGTAAATGTGCTAAAGAGACTTCATACGAAATTACAGCTTCCTAGAGTGTAAAACATAGAAATTAGCTTTAAGAGCCACTCATCTGATCCGGACCCTGGGCATCGTCAAGTAAATGTCCTAAAGAGGCTACATACGAAATTACAGCTTCCTAGATTGTAAAGCATAGAAATTACCTATTAAAATGATTTAACCACCGCTTCACAAATCAAACCGTTCTCGCAATATTTGGATCACCTGCTATGAATCAAATCATCGAAACACCAGCTCAATGAAATCATCAGAAATTAACAAGCGGTTGCAATCATGTTCACAATATCAATTATTGAGAATGATCACCTGTGTGTAAACAATAATTATTTATATAACCATGCTCATAACTCAGCTTGTTGGCCATCCACTTCGCATTAGTTAACGTATTATGGTTGGATAAATCGTGGGATGAAAAACGACAAGTACCATTTCCCTTGCAACGACTCGGTTGTAAGTGGAAATCATCAAAATATTTTCGTGAGCAATTTTCCGTGACGTCTTTTTAGTTTATGTGCCATAGCAAAGACATAAAGAAAACAGTTGATTGTTCTCTACGCAACACAGTGAGTCTATTTTATCTCTGTTCTACTAAATGCGCACTCTTGGCCGACCTAATGCGCACTCTTACCCTCCAGGGCAGCTAAGACTGCGCATGTGTAACTTTAAAAAAAATTAAAATATATGTAACCTTAAGTCAACTTTTGAGTTTTAAATATTTTCTAGTGGTCAACAATTAGTTAAAGAGTCTTATGATGTATTTCTTGTTTTTCTGTTACCAAAATACACTGACTTATAAAAAATCTAAACTTAAGTGCCCACTCTTACCCGACTCTCCCCTATGCCTATAATCGAGCTGAAAATGTACTTAAATTTCATTAATGCTACAAATTTGATTTAAAAAAAAGAAAAAAGAAAATTTACACCCCAAATCATTGTTTGTAAAGCAGATTATTATTATTATTTATACATATTAAGAACAAGTTTTTTGGCCATAAAATTTCGAGTTTACCAATTATTAGAGCTCAATGTGCTCAAATTACAAAACAATTTAATACTAAAATTACCCAATAATTTAAGAAAATTCTCTCACACGATAATCACACGCTGCAAGACGGGACCTTTTAATTGGTGGAAGTTGTGGTGAACCCGTTGGATTTCAACCGTTGGTCGAAGCTACCTAAAATATGTCGTACCAGGTACCTTCAAACCAAACCGGTGTATTGAAAATTATGAGTGAGCAAGATCATTTTGAGCAGATGGACACAGCATCTCACGATTATGACGTCCAACCTTTGCACTTTCTTTGAAAACCTCACCTGAAGTCAACTCGCCGAATCTACTTGATTCTTACACACGCTGTACCCCTTAAATCTTCGACTGAATGTTGTAATTATGGTTTGAATTGAGAAGTAGACGGTGAGGCGATCGGCCACGGTGAGTTTTTCTCGTCTTTCTCACAACCCCACGGAGTGTCAAAGTCGTAAACATTTCATATGACGCTCCCTCGGACCGGTCATCTCTCCTCATCTAAACCGCAACTGCTTTTAACTCTTCCAGCGCCAGAAGAGGTAAGGAATATTTACGTAGATCAAATTAAAAAATAAAAGTGAATAAATAAAATAAACGGCTGCAAGTGAAAAGTTTGGGAGTATTCATTACAACAATTGGATTATCCACACAACCACAAAATTATTGTTCGTCGTTGAAAGTAAGTTTTGTCACTCGGGAAATTTGGCAAAAAGTGGTGTCAATCTATAGTAAATTATAAATTAAAAACACGTACCTACAAACAAAGTTTACCAGCCAGGCTGTGATCGAGCTCCAGGAATGACATAATAACAATGAAAACGCTGCAAACTGCTACAGAACGGTTTAATATTTCTGTACCTATAAGGTTATTTCTATAGCCCTCCAACGCAGAAAACTTGTTCATAATAGTATCATTAAGCGAAACCAAATACGTATTTAAATATAACTTCATAGACGTAGCCAACCAGGAAGAAATTAATTGAATTGAATAAAACAATTACACCTGATTAGTCTCTCATTAGATAACAAAAGCTGACATCGAAGTTCAATAGTACATCTGAATCTAAAAGTAGGTATATATAAACATTGTCGTATGCGCGCCCACCTTTTTTATTCGGTTCAAGTCTAGCCCTTAGGGGTAGCGAACGGCGGAAACATTGACGCAATGAAAACTCAATGAAATTGCGAACAACCAAACTGAATATCAAGAGGCGAAACAATAGGATTTCTAAGATAAAATATTGTATTTTTGGAAGTGTCAAGTACCTACATAGGTAGGTTATTTCTAAAGGCTCATGAAAATTATAAAAAGATAGTAATTTCAGAGTCGAAATATACTGAAAACTGGAAAGTAATGGTGCCAATAAACAAGCATGCTTTTCTATATTAAAGGTGAAGACATAAAAATGAAACACTATAATATAATAATGAAACTAAAAAGTAATAATGACAAACTCTTACAAAACGATGGAAATTCTTCAGTGATAATGGTAAAAAGCTATCCATCTTAAAAATAAAAATAGTAGATAAGTCTGTTTATAAGTTAGAATAACAATTGGAAACAAAAAATAAATGAATGAAAAACATGAAAAAAAAGAATGTAAGAGAGGAATACTAATTATAAGTGACAAATGAAATGAAATAATCTGATAAGATTATTGACCGGGTCCCCTGCTTCATGCAGTACATAGCGTTCATCTAACACACAAACAGACTGATAGACGGAAGGAAGCCGAAAATGTTCGTAAAGGAACTTGGATCGGTAGTGGGAATATTGATTTTGGAGGAAAACAAATTTACTTCACGAAAGTGAAAAGTTATATTTACCTAGTTACTTAAGAAGAATTGCAAGCAAAGTAAACACGAAAATGAATTTAAATTCAAACTGGTGTGGTAAATGACAAGAATACATGCGTAAAAGATTGAATTAATGTATATAGGTCCTCAATGTTTCTAGAAACGGGTGGTGGAATGGCGAACACTTGCCAGCGCGCCTGAAAATGAAAAACAACAGGTCCGAAGAGAGCAATGTTCAGGGGTGTCCTTCAAACTTTTCTACACTTCTCTTGCTAAAACGTCCGTACGGTTCATCTTTATGACTTAATTTTTTGACCAACTCTGTAGGTTACGCCTCTAAATGCAACCACAAAAGAATAAAATGAAAAATAAAAATACACAAACTCAATATTCTCAGAATCAATTATAATCAATTGAGTACAGTAACTTATAAGCGTGAGGTTTTGTAATCAAGTCGAGTAATTTTGTTCGTTGTCAAGATTTGAGCCAAAACCACACAAATCTTAGATGAGTTGTGCTTTGTGAAATCTCGGAAAAAAAGAGAGTTTGTGTTAGACACATATTTGAAGCAACAAAGTAACGCGTTTAGCTAACTTGAGTTGTTTCTAGGCATAGGTACTTGAAATGCTTTCAATATCATTCCAAGAACTTGAAATGTTTTTTGACCAGAAATGTTGGATTTGTCAAAATTTCAGCATCAGTTTTCGCTATTTTCCGTTTTGAATTTTCAAGTTTCCATTTCATCATTTATAAGCATCAAAATAATGGGACTATGTCAAAACCCCATTTCTAAAATTTTGAACTTGAGATATTTTTCACACGGCCGATTTTGCCGACGACATGTACCTTTGAACTTTGGGATGGTACTTGGTTATCGCTACTTGGAAAAAAACTAACTTCTTATGTCAACGACCGGAATGAGAGATGTTTAGTGAATACATCCCCATCCCCGCGCTCTTCACGATCATTTTAGTTTATGTTTGCTCATTTGGAACAAATTCCCGGCAATCTACCGGGGCTCGCCGGGAAGAAGGTTAACTCAGACGTTATAGGTGGAAAAATTAATCGGAACAGAAAATATTGTTAAATCTGAAGGGTTATTTCCGCTAGTAGTATAATTGTAAAATTATCATTTACGTGCGTAACTCGACTTGCTAGTGACGACGTGTGACGACGGATTCCTCCGAAAGGTACGTAAATGAAAGCATAGTTAGTTCCCAGGGTTGTTGGATCATTGACATATGTGTGGTTCAACCTCAGTTGGTGCGTTTTTTTTTCTGCAGAGTCAGTCAGGCGAATGCAAAATGTTGGCGAAAAAAAGTACAATAGAACAACGAATACGTGACTAATAACAAAGGACCACATTGGCAAGTGTTTCGCAACTAATGTGACCCTACAAAAACATGAGCGCGTAAAAAAAGAACGTTTACCCTCGAAATCTGTCATGACCGAATGGCGTTTTTGCTCCTGTTGCAGGTCATCAATGTCGCTACCCATCTCAAGGGGCGCAGCTGACAGCCAGGGGTGTGCGGGATCCCCTTTCTGTTGAAATATAGTGGAAACCAACCTTTCAGAAGGGGTGGACTCCAATAGGCACCTACTAGTAGTCTGGATGGTCGTCACGGTCCCTGCTCACTCATTACCTCCCTTGTCCTGGACCGGTGGACACCCACAAGTCCCCCGAGCAACCGCATCTCTGGTCTGCCGTTATTAATGCCCACTTGATTGCCTTATGAAGCTCTTGAATTAGTTTCGCCGTGTACCATGTTAATTTCAGGGAGTAGTTAGAGCAGTATTCCTTTCTAGCAAATCACTGGGTATAATCAAGGGACGATTCGAGATGTTAGCATCTTCACAAAATCTCTCTGCACCTTATGGGATATAATAATCACATGTTCATAGCTCGAATAATACATACCCAGTATTAATATGTAGTATTTACATGGATATGCCATAGCTTTGGGGGGTCATTCCAAATTTTCGTCCGACATAAAAAATGTCACGCTTTCCTACAATAGTTCACGTTCTATTGGTTATGTAGTTGAAAAGGCAAAATATAACATCCTGATTTATCATCCAACAAAAATCGGTACTTTTCCGTTGTACCCCCCCCCCCCCCCCCCCCTCTCCCCCGTCAATTTGTCGTCAACACGCCCGCCCTTCCGATGTTTCTAGGCATTACTTCTTACTTAGATTATGTTATGTTATGAATTTTTGAGATGCGAGCATCCAGACCGCCAAAGTATAAACGTCATTCTGACCTGCATGTCCAACTAATCTGTATTTTTACTAAGGGATTGATTACTTGATGTTATGTAATTTTGAGATGCGAGCATCCACACCTCCAACCTATACACAGCATTCTGATCTATTTGTGCGAATTCCTGTGCATTCTACTTATGCGAATTCATATGGAGGCAATCAAACCAAAACCACACCAATTCGTTTCAAAAAATCCCCACCAACATCGGCAACTTTTGAAAACACGGTAGGTAATTCTTTTTTTTTTTTTTTTTTTTAATAATATAATTTCTTCCCACAGCTTGAAATTGTCACCAATTCTACGTAAATATGTAATCTAAGTAAGAAGGAATGCCTAGAAACATCGGGCGGGCGGGCGTGTTGAAGACAAATCGACTGGGGGGGGGGGGGGGGGGGGGGGGGGGTATAACGGAAAAGTCCCCAACAGTCGTTCCCTACTTGTCAGAAAGCTAAGAATTTACTAGTTGATCCGCTGACCAGATTCCTTGCAAATTTTGAAAAAAATACTGAGTATGGCTAATATGGCTGGAGCAGCATGGCTAATAGAGCGAATTTTTAAAGAAAAGTTGTGAATAAAACTGAGGGGGATCTTAACTAATATAAACTTCAAACTCGAGAATTTGAACAACTTCATTGACGCATGTAATTAGTCTGAATAACGAAAATGATAAGGCAAGCAGGCAAAATGGAAAATTTCAAAATGAAAAGATGTTTAACTCTAACAGAAAAACAATGCAAATTATCACACAGTGGTTAATTGTTTCTGTGTTAGATAGCCCTTCTACGCAGATCATTGGTCTATAATAAATATAGACCAATAATATTATTATTATTAAACCCCCCATGTAATATATGATCAGAACATGGCGCATCGTGCCTCCGAGAAAGGTTCACACTTTTACAGTTCCAAGGCCCCGCAATTTTACGCTTCACGGTAAAGATGTTTAAAAAAATGGGAAGATGATGCTTGAAATAATTGTCGTTAGTGCGTGCGCAGAATGGAGTAGTGATTTGAGAAAAATGAAATTGGTAGAGAGCAATCTACCCCATTAATTCCCAGAAAGTGTAATCAATTCTGATGAAAACTAGACCTTGTTCCTGGGAATACACTTTTAGCGCATGCGCAGTAGCTAAAAATGACGCAATCATGTTGAAATTGTGTTGATTGTGTTGAATTCGCTAGGGAATATTCAAATAGACCTCTGCCACCTATCCACAAAATTGGAGCGAGATAAGATGACGGGGGCGTGAGAAAATCATGCTTGATGGATTTTACGTTTGCGCATGCGATGAGTGAAGTATTGATTTGGGAACAACGAAACTAATAGGGGACCATCTTCACCCTGACCCGCACATTCCATGAACATTTCATAAAAATCCATTGAATATTGTGGAATTTAAGCTTGTTACAAGGATTTGCGGACATACACACAAAGACAAACCCACACACACACACACAAACACAGAAAATCAAGGAACAAAAGTTGTTCAGAATAGTGGAAAACGTAAAATGCGAGTGGAAATTTTACCACTGTAAAAAAAAATTTTGATTTTAGTAGAGACTACAACTTTTCTATATCTCAAAAGTGAAAACGATGCTTCCGCTACGTATAGGTGGACTTGGGAGCGATTCAAAAGCTGAAATTTAGCATCTAGATAACAATACTTCTCTAGAAGGTACATCCGCTCGGATAATAGTTACTAAACTCGATTTCGCAACGTTAGAATTCATTCCATTGGAACTGTAATACCTGATAATTCCAATATTGGCATTATATCAGCTGATACTTATTTACAAGGAAATTTTTATGTATTCCAGTATCACTATCTATCGATTTTTGATGGAATTTAAAGCTGGACTCCGTCTATTCAATAGATCTGCTAGCAGCGCGTGATTTGTCTATCTCCTCATGCTTAGAAATTGGAAGGTTTTTTTGCTCGATGTTCAAGCCCATAGGAAAAGAGAATAATTCAACGTAAAGCGTTGCGGGTGGTTTAAATCGATTCTTTGGGATTATAATCATCATTGACAAGCAAAAACTTATTACTGTTACTTCGAAAGTTTTCGAGATCTCGATTTTTTAAAAATGTTTAGACCTTTAATGCTACCCTTTAGGATTGGCACACATTGATGCCGAGCTTCTAAGACCATTTAAACCCCAAAAGCGATTTTTCACGCAAGTTTCATGGAGTTTGGTCTACTATTTTTGAAAAAAGCCAAGGTCGGAGGACGGCGGACAGATGGATTTTTTTATTATTCGGTTTTTGGATTCTACGGATCTTGAAACGTAAACCAACAAATTTTCAGGGGGAGGGTTATTTATTTTTTATGTTTTTCTTTTTTTTTTTCTTGATCGATAATAAAGGTTCATTGTTGGAAATAATAAACCAAAATAATCGATTCTCCAACCCCCGGAGTCAAGGAGAATCGCACCCAGTAACATCTCGTCAGTGTTCGAAATTGTTTTAATGTAGACTGTCAATATTTCGTCATTGCATTAGAAGTAAATCTAATTCTTGCTTATTCGGAAACTCCATATTCAAAACGGATATCAAAAATTAAAATAAATTAAAAGACAATTCTTATCTTATAAGTAGAAAATTTTACCGAATTCTCTGAAGCTAGTTCATTTGAAAATCGTCCACTTTCAGGCTTCACAAAAACATCTTTTCAGGTTAAATTTTAATAAAACGGGGGAGGGCTAAGAGAGGTTTCTATTTTGCTCATATTTTAGCGAGATTATCATCATGCGATCTTCTATTCCAAATTTGAACATAAGTAGGTAGGTATATGTATCCGTATATTATATGTCCCACATATGTATATATGACCACCAAATGTGTTTAGGCGACAATATCCCTTGTTGGTAAGTTGTTTGCTTTTTGCTGAAGGTACAAAATAAATCATTACTCTGTAAATTAAGTCTATTTTCCCCATCCAAAGATCACTGTAAGGTCCTTAACAAAGGAGAACCAACTCCAGAATAAATCATGTTAGCCTTTTCAGAGTAATCACTTTCCACAGTCGAATTTATTTATTTCCGTCAGAAGTGCAATATCTCTTCCGTAATCTTATTTGCGATATTAGAAAACCGAAAGGAGCTCAGCGAGGAAGCAGTGACGATTGGAGAAAAAAACCACACCGTAAACTTGACCTCTGCACGACATCGCCTGACAAAATGCAGTTCGGTAAATTACTTTGAGCTTAGCGATTGTCACGATCCGCAAGGACAATGTTATTTTTCAACCAGGAAGAGAGTTGGAAATAATCAGATGAGCGATAAAATTAACCGAGTGGATCGGTCGTCAAAGTATGGGAAGGAGTGGCCATTGTAGGGAGAAAAAAATTCGAAACTCTTTTATTATTACTTAAAATTTTAACGCTGATCACCAAACTATGAAAATTATTGAGCAATCCATTTCTTGAATATGTAATAAAGAAACATTAATAAAATGAAATAAATAAATAAATAAAGAGGGAAAACCTTTGAATATATGATACTTTTGGACTCGCGGCAATTAAGCCCCTCAGCAAATTTTTCCGGGAACGAGATTCAGAAAGAAGTCATACGTATCAACAGTAATTTCTGCTGAATTCTTCAAAATCTTCCAAGCCTTTTATATTAGGTAACAAATTTCAGTCATGCAGCATTATTATACATTACGTTGCTTTGAAATCTGATAGATTTGTGTGCTAAGCACTTTTCAACAACCAATTTAATGCAAACAAAAAACATCTTTCTAGATAATATTTTTCCATTCCAAGAAGCCATGAATTTTTCCTTTTTTGCGTTTTCAAGTTCTTTGGAGCTTGAATGATCTTCACTGAAAATATACCTACATGAAGTCAGTCGTTAGCGTTAAACCTAGAATTTCCAGTCTACGTTGGAGTCAGTGAAAATCAAGTGATAAAATATTATCAGATATATTCGAATCACTACAGGAATAAAAAGAACGATGGAAAACTGGTCCTAGCTATGCACCAAATTGTATGATGTAGTCTTTGGGGGAAAAAAAAAAAAAAATGCAAAAAAATAATCGATACACTAGGAACTATCATTTTGAGACGTTCATGAAGGATATGAACTGATTGCATATCAAAAGTCTTCTGGACTATCAGCTGAAGACGATGAAGTAGTGCTCCAGGGGTCAATAGTCGACACTGTATCAGAGCCACTGTACTGAGGCCTCCGGACACTTTCTCGAGACGGCATCTTCTTTTCTGCTTGCGCATTCGCCACTGGAGGAGAAGAACTGTTTTTTACTGGGGAACTTATTTCGTCTGACATCACTTGGATAACTGCATCTCTCATGTCACTGTTATCTGTATTATTTGCGAAACGTTTTGGAGGATCAGGTAGTTTTTTGAACATTTTTAATTCGGGAATGATAGAATCTATTAAGCTAGATGTTGATTGTGAAAATCTAACCTTTCTTACGGCATTCGAGCTTCGGCGAGATTCTGGTTTCCGGCGAAGGTCAATCGATGATGGGCTTTCTTTGACGATTGCCTTTTCTCTCCTCGCTTCAAAATCGAGTTTCACGAAGACAATGGCTCCTTTAAGCACCCAAACGAGTACCGGAATCGTGATGAGATTGAGGGCGATTCCCTCATAGCTGCATCCAACAAACAAGTGAATTATTCTGTGGACCTGATGAGCGCAGGATTCTTTACATCTGGGATCGCTAAAATACTGCGTGTTTGCCTTGTGAGAACCGAACATCACCACGATAAGTATGGATGCAAATACCACAATATTGGCACATACGAGACCGATAGCAAATTTAGCCATTAGAATCACGTTATGGGCTTCCACGTCATAGCTAATGCAGAACGAAGCGCAGATTGCGGCGATGAACTGTACAACTATTGAAGTCATTTGCAGGACAAGAAATGCCATCATCCTGGGCTGGTGGATCAAATAAATGTACCCACTCGAATTAGTAATTGCGACTATGACATGACAGCAGAGGATGATAACAAACGTGAGCCATAGACAAACGGAAACCGCGAAGATAAGTATCTCGAGGAAATTAGGTCCCGGGCTAGCGTCAGTGATTTTGATTTCTTTTGGTCTTCTATCGATCGTCGAGCGTCCTTGGAAAAAAAATTCTGCGAAATCATCGTCGGGGTCTTCTGAGCCAGAGCGCCTATTCCTTTCTCTGCGCTTCTTGGTAATAGGGAACGTGTCCGACATAACAAAAAATCGAGGAAAACTCTCACTACACGTAACACGACAGTTACTTGATTGGAGCTTGTTAATCAAATTCGACGATCTGTCTACACAGATACCTTGACACTAGATGTTCAACAGCTCGTCGAACCCCCCTCCCTCCCCATCGCCAGTGCCATCTAGATCCAATTTTTCTTCATATTCGACTCCGAAACATCATTTTAGGCGTAATTCTGATCTGTTTGTCCAACTAATCTGAACTTTGCTAAAAGAATTGATTCAGGACATTTTTGTGTTATTGAGACCGCCAAACAATACAAATCAGTCCGATCCATTACGCAGGCATGTTTCATTATACGGAGGCTGATTATGGTTCATACGGAGGGCTGGTAGTGGGGGGTATGACGGTGCTCTTGAACGTCAAGTCACCTTGACCGCTTATCAGTACGCCAATTTGTTTTCATGGAACACAAGGAAAAATCTATTTTGTCCAACTAATCTGTGTCTTACTAAAATGATTAATTTAGGATAGGTACTGTTTCATTTCTGAGGTGCGAGCTTGAGAGTATCTATACCATCAATCTATCTATGCCTACACATCATTTTGATATATTACGGAGATCCGTTTATTATACGGAGGACGGGTTATTATACGGAGAAAGATTACGGTTTATACGGAGGCTGATGTTCCTGGTTTTGCTCGAGTCCCATGAAAACAAAATGGCGTCCAGTGATGAAGAGACTAGCAACGATGAAGAGGATCCGCTAATTGTTACAGTGATTGATACTACGATTTTTATGAAGATGACATCAAACGCATGTTTTGAAGCTGAAGCATGTTCTGCATCTCAAAAGTCATCTATGGTTAGATATGGGCAAAATTTTGTCAGTGTTTGTCTGGTGATGAAGACTCCTAGCAAATAAAAGATGTCTTGTTTTTATGCAATTTTTGCCTTAATTTAATTTAATTTATGAACTTGCCTACTTCAGGTTTATTTATGTACAAATTTACATACTTACATTACTCATTTTCTTGGCTATTTATCAACATTGACATTTTTGGCATTATTTAGAACTAATAGGTTAACAATATTTGTAAGACTTGTGTTAATTTTGTCTATTCGAGTTAAATCATAATTTATATATTTCTTGTTTTCAGAATTCCTAATGAAGGTTGCCTTAGTATGAGACAGTCTCATTTTGCGAACGCTGTCTTTCTCATATTGGGCACCCTGTTGCCGAATTGGACAAACACGGACTAATTAGTATCCAGATTTTTTCAAGCATTTCGATGAAAATTAATTGAAATCTGGATATAATATAACGAATAGGGGATGTGAACAAAAAATAATCGTAAAAACCAAATGTTCCAATTGTTTTTTGCTAAATCTGTCACAATTTAAAAAAAGTATCTCATATTAGGTCTGCAAGGCAAATCTCACATATCTACAAATTTCTTCAACCAATGTTGGTCATTTACAGCCTTGGAAAAAATCTGATATAATTATATCTGAAGATAAAGTTGAATTGACTTCAATATGTAAGGAACAATATATAATAAGATTCAAAACACGCTTATAGCCATATGCCGATGAAAGTTATCATACATTAGGTAGTACACAAAAATGCGGGATTGACATTGAAAAGATTATGTGTAATATGTTTCCCAGCCAACAAATTGAGGTTAGCAAGCAGCTGTTAATGTCTTCTTCAGTCTAAAATTTTACTATTGCAGTTAACAAAAAACTATTTCTGACATTTTGTAAAATATCTATAGGCATATAAACAAGTTTTGGAACGCCATGTTTATAAAATAGCATATCTCAGGTGTAGTCACATTGTCGTGCACTCAAAGTGCGTTCTTGAAATTGTTGTCTTCTTAATGAGGCACTACCGCTATAATGGATGCAAACTCGCTTGTATTGAAACAGATGGTATTTCTTGAGCTGCAGGTTGAAAATTAAGAAGAGGGGTTGCCTAAAAATGGTAATGTACCCCTGGCACGCAAATTAGTTGTAGCGTTCAAGGAAGTATCACGTGTGCATATGGGGGAACTTAAGAGTCAGAGGTGGTAATAACCCGCCAGATACGGGACTGAATGGACGTTTTTTGTTGTTTTTTTTTCTCCCATAAACATCCGACTCGATGGTGACTTATTCAGAAGCACGGAGAAGGTTTTCCACTTGTTCCTTAAGGGTGGGTCGAACATACGGAAGAAATCGAGCACGTGGGAGGAAGTCACAAAGGAAGCGTGCGGGTAATTTCACTCTACGTGGAGGTGGACACCTGTGGACACCTGTGAGCGGATGGTCGTATATTGAGTCTGGAATGCGAGCTGTGTCGTTTGCTTTACGATTTTGGACACCGAGTATCACTGATGGCATCCGGCGTGTACAGCTCACAATTCCGAACGTTTACCGCTCTTTGTCCTGACCGCCGTGCCGTACATTATCGTCCTAGTAAACTATAAATCAAGTGGACAGACGTATTAGGGCGTGATGTATTTGAATTGGATAGGACCGTATAGATTATCAATGAACTTATATTTCTTTGCAACTCGCATTATCCTTCTGGAGCAGTGAATACCACATTATTTTCAAGATTTTTCATCTAGTAATTCCTATTGGGTTGATTATATAGCGAGAGACAACAACAGCCAGTTCATTGGATGTTGATAGAAGTTACAACATGAATCATGCTTTAGTTCTAACTTAATTACCGAAATTATAAACTTCAAAAAACAGCGACACAAACAATTAGGGGATATTATACGTGCTGTTAGGGTAACTTCTACATTCTCCGCTCCATAAATCCATTCTCCACTCGTTAGAAAGCTCTAAATTATTATCAAAACTTACAACTCATTCCTGTGTGGAAATGGATCTTTCCGTATTCTTCAACACATATCTACCTTTAATAAATTGCATACCTGCCAGTATTGCACTTGGTAGCGTATAAATACTATTTCCTTTCCTATTCTGCTACTCATGCATAAATTGGTAAATAAGCCTCTTTGAGGGTGATAAGTACCAACGACATAATGTGCAGTTGAACTTATCAGCTTAGTGAGCTCCAAAGCAAGATTGTTATGGTCAACGTTACATCTCATTCAAGAGGGTAGTGCCCTAAAAATCTAAAATTTAAAACATTTTCTTAATTCACACGTTTTTCCACTGATGCTTCTGTTTGTAGGGGAGGGTGGGGTAATGACATCCACTTAACTTTCAGAGGCGATATATCTGCTATGTAATGCACGACAAATTTGTTAATGGCGTGATTCATTAGATAATTTCATGTAATTCTGAATGATATGTTACTTTTTGCATGGAAAGTTACGTAAAGTGAAATAAACTCAAATAATTGGGAAGCGAGGTATGGCTGGGATTACCCCATTGGGTGGGGTAATCACAGCCATGGTATGGGGTAATATCAGCCACGTGGGGTAATACCATCCACCCACGAAAAACGTCACTCTTAATTCAATTTATTTATTGAGGAACATTGAATGAAATAAAACATGACTACAATAAAATTTTCATTAAAATATTTTGGTTAAAAGATAAGGTTTTCATTGAGAATGGTAGCATCAGGATCAGAAAGGGGACTGGAAAACTTAGTTCGAATAATCATGTAGGAAAATTGCTAAAAACATTTGACATTATTACACAATTAAAATCATCATAAAGTGGACCAGATTAGGTACACTGAAACTGGCACTTCAAAAAACACGTTAAATATAAATTTGATCAAAGTAATGAATAACACAAGTCACACAATGAATGGTCAGGTTGACCCATCGAACATAAAAAGTGAATTTTGTGTCTGCATTCACGACATTCCCACAGAGGTGAATCGTCCTCGTGTTCATGGCAGATCGAACATAGTTCTTCGTTCCCTTCAATATTGTCCATATCGTCGTCATCACACAAATCTGTTTCTGAAATATCATCATCCGAGTTTCCTGATTCTCTGTCAAGATCATACTCGTATTTCTTCCGTCGTATGGATTTCTTTGGCTTCTTTGGCAGGGGTAATATGGTCTCTCCTTCCTCATTGTCGTTTCCTAAAACCCGTTTCCTAACATCTTCTATCCTTTTCTTGCTGTCATTCATGGTTCTGTTACCCTTTGATGGACCTGGTCCATCAAGACCATTTTTGTTGCTGTCTAGTTTCCTTGCTTCTTGTTTATTTTCTTTTATCCTTTGTTGTTTTTGATGCTTGTTAATTTTGGCTTGGCGTTTCTCGATTAGAGCTGCTTTTCGGGGCGTGGAGGTAAGAATTTCAGAATGCTGCTTTTTATTCCTATTCTTGATTGCTGCTGGAGTAGGTAGGCCTAGCATTTCGGTAATTAAGGATTCACATTCATTATTGTTTATGGGTTCTTGTGCTGAGGCAGGAGTGACGCAATCTACGGCTGGTGCCAGGCTTGGTGTGGTTAACAAAAGTTGTGAAGGTAAAAAATCTTCGTCTGTAAAAATATCACGGTTCATAGGAAAAATCCCTGTAGCATTGAATCCTGATACAGCTTTGCTTATCTGAGCAACTTCTAAATATGCTGAGTTAAAAATCTCAGCTAAGTCATAAGGAGTTATTCTTTTGGCACCAACAGATTGGCTCTGCGGAGGCTCCCCAGTACTTTTTATGAACTTGTCTGAATGGCATTTGAATGATTTTTTTAGTGGACCAAAGAATGTCACATCTAATGGTTGTGTTCGATGAGATGTGTGTGGCGGGATCGACAACAGCGTAATGCCATTTTGACGACACATTTCGTAAGCCTCTAGAGACGTATGGCTCACATGGTTATCAAGCACAAGAAGAACTTTGTTCTCCGGTGTTGCTCCAGAGTGCTTAACAAAGTGCTTTAGCCATTTGACGAACAACTCTTCGTTGGACCACCCATTGTCTGAACACTCATATGCAGCTCCGATGGGTCCATTTCTCGCAAGCAAAGGTGACATTCTCTTACGGGGAAAAATCAACATAGGAGGGATGAAAATTCCTGAAGCGCTCATGGCACATATCGCCGTAACGTTTTTCCCTCTTTCCCAGCTGGTCACACTCCCTACCCGTTTTTTCCCTTTCTCACAAAGTATTTTCACGGGATCTGTGACTGTTGAGATCCCAGTTTCGTCCATATTGAAAATCCTGTGAGCAGAAAAATTGTATCTGGACATAACTGATTCCAAGTTATCGAAAAATTTTCCTACTGCCTCTTTGTTGAAAGCACATATTCTATTGATTGATGTAGCCTCAGGTTTCCTGACGCTTAGTGAAGGGTTCCTTTTCATGAATCCACGAAACCAGTCTTTCCCAGCCCTCTTGTGTTCTACGTTAAACTTATGAGTTATTTTATTTGCTTCAGCATATTCATATGCAACATTGCGTAGATGTACAGGGGTTATACCATAAAAGAGATTAGAAAGAAGGAGAATGCGTTTTACCATATCTTTTTCTTCATCTTCGGTAAATGTGCAGCACCTCCCCAGTCGAGGCTTAGATGCATTACCTTTCCTCATTCTTTCTTTGAACGTGCTGTATGGTATGTTGAACTTCAAGCTAGCTGAACGCCAACTTAACCCATTTTTTGCGCATTCCATTGCTGCTTTCAAATCGTCCAACGTCCAGGAACATCTCTCTGTTGTTCTCAGCCGCTTACGTGGCATCTGTAATGAAATAAATCGAATAATACAGGCAAATATATAACTCATGAAGTCGCAAAGTGAACAGTGGGGTAATGACAGCCACCAACTACTATGGATGTGATTACCCACCACTTATGGCTGTGATTACCCCACTGTTGACATTTTTTCCAAAAGCCCATCATGAGCTTAGTTCTCAACGAAAATCGCCTCCTGCTAGAAGGTAGTGAAGGTAAATACTTGAATAACATGCTAAAAGTATCAAACATTGCAGAAACAGCTTCAAAGTAAACTTACCTTGGGGTAGAAAATCCAGAAAAATAAGATCAAACGGCAGCCAAACACAAAATGCCTTGCCACAGCTGTGAAAACAATGTTACCATGGTGACCACGCTTTAATTAGTTCTCAACTCTTCACCATCAATGGAGTTGCTGTTGTCATCATTCCCAAACTCGAAGTTTTTTCATAACGCCAGTGGATGGCATTACCCCATGGCTGTGATTACCCCACTCTCCCCTACTACTTCTTCTAGTTATGTTCAAAAATTGTTTACTATCATTTATCATTGTTTTTTCATTTCTATCATGCCGTAAATCAAGTCTGCCAAGGAGACCAAGAAGATGTTCATTTAAGAACTACTGTCATAACACACAACTTACCATATTCAAGTTAGTGACAACAAAACACATCAATAATTGGTAAATCTGTGAAATACCAGATGACAGTCTCATAATTTTTCAATTATTTGTCATTCCCTGATTGTTGTAGACAAATCATATCATTTATAGTTTGAGAGATATAAGAACGGGACCAAGAATTCCCCTTCCTTTTTACCTGTAGCGAGGACAGGCCCCTTCTTGGTCACTTTTCATGAGTGCCAACATAAGAGAGAAATTTTCCCAATAAAGCCGGGCCCTCAGTCTGCATCTGGTCCCACTTGTGTTAAGTCGTCTTTGCTAACTGTTACTGGCCTGCTACTAGCGCCCAGGTAAAAGAAGTTTCCCTTATTTGAAGGAAATTATTTCCTCTCAATGGGAATCCTGTTTCTCTCAGGGTGCCAATCGGTGGAGTGAAGGCCGTTCGAAGAAGAGAGTACATCTTCCGTTTCATCAGCCTATCGTCCTCATATCTCTCTAACTACTTATAGGAATTTTTCGTAAAACATCAACTATTGCAATGGCTAAAACAATTTTAAAACCAAAATTTTTGAAAAAATTGCTCCATGGAAGTTGCTAAGAACGACAAAAAAATCGTGTAATTTATATTCTTCTACCAGAGCGGTGAGCTAGAACATTAAAAACATTATGCTAAACAACGTACCTAAATTTCAATCATATTTGCCAAGCAATAAGTAGAGAAAACTGAAAAAAAGCTAGAAATCCAAACTCTTTTTTAAATCGCAGAATATTACTTGAAACGAGTTTTAGAACGTACCTATTGTTAGAACGTAAAATTTTCGAACGTACATAGTTAACCATTTCTTTTCACTCAATGTCCTCAATTTTAAAACGATGTAATGATATAGCACGATAATTCGCTCATGCGATCATGCTGCATGACTGGAACTTTTTTGAGGTTGAGTTACTTAAACACCTGCAGGATATATGCACAGTTTAGGAATTGTCGGAGAAAAAAATTTAAAAGGTGCAAATTCTGCCATCTTTATGATGCCACCATTTTATAATCCAACATGGACTTTGTTTTCTCACTCAGAATCGAAAAATTATCATAATATAATCTCAAGCTTTCTATTGAAATCACCTTCTACCTACCTCTGGGCTCGGCTCTTGGAATAAAACCCGTACGTTAATTTCACGCCAGGCATATAAATTATTTTATAAGATGGTAAGTTCAGAAAAAATTGACTGTTAGGTAGGACGAATGGAGAAAATAATGTATTTGAGATATATTAGACATTAGCATCGACGACTGTTTGAAGGATGGGAGTTTCTAAGTTTTATTCAACCCAATTTTGTGAATAAGTTTTTGAGGGGTACAATAGATTGGATTTATTGAGAAGCAGTCGTTAATAAGCACAATAATTTAATGAAAATGCACATCAATTTTCGTAATATTCTAAAAACTCGGTCAATTTCATCTTGAATAAATGCAGGTTCACTGCTTAGAAAGAACCAAAAATTCATTAGCCGAGATATCCATCACCTGTAATAGTGGTTCTTCTCGACGGCCTAATGATTTTTTTACATGACAAATGGAATGGTGGAATCCACCGACAAAATTACTTTTGTCGCCCCTTTCGAGATAAGCTGACCCGTTCTGAATTTCTATTGTTTGTTCATTTCATTGGGAACATCAGAGCAAGGGTGAGCAAGGCACATTAGCCCGACATCAATCATCCTCATAGATCACGTTAATGAGAACTACGAATACCCACGTTTGTTCCGACAGATACAGATATGGATTTTTTAAAGTATTTTTTATGTAACCGCAGGTGGTTTGCTCCTTCAGTACTCTTGAAAAGTACACCGCCCACCCTCCCTGCAATGAAAAGGCCACTCACCGCGCCTCAACGGCCTAATCGGTTATGCTCACCGAGCAGGTGATCCGCTTGTCCACTATAACAAACCGCATTTCTCCCTTTGATTCAGTTTTACTCTTCCTCCCTCCGTCGGTTTGATAGTAATTATTTAGGGTGGAGGATTATTAGGGTTGATACCGGGGATGGGTTACCTTCTAGAATGACGGGTCACTGGCATCATTTCCGCCTGCCGAAATCCATTTCGAACGGGCTTGAAGAAGAGCGCAGTTGGTGTCACTACTCACTGAACCGAGTATGACTAATATTCCCACTAATCTGGTCCATAGCCTTAGTTGAAGTTCGTTCTGAAATAATAACCTAGCAGCACCTGTCCTTCAAACTTATTCCAGACTGCTTTGTCTGAATAGCAAACAACCTGTGTGGGTTTAGATGGTTCGGTGGTACAACCGGTCATGCTTTAAGAAAAGTGAACTTGAATTAGGTATGTTCTCAAACAACTATTTAGTAAGACTCGGGAATACAATGTGTTGTCACATTGACAGTTGATGATATTTACAACACATTTATGTTGTCTAAAACTTGTGGCATTTAGTTTGTATCCGTTCAAGTTTTCTTCCCCCATAGAAAAGCGTCCAAACACAAATACTTCAACCCCATGCCCTATCAGTGTGATCCCCATGACTCAATCCCAAAATCTGATAGCACCACTGGGTTGGGACAGAACTTTGAGTGATTATAAATATCATGGAGAACTAATAGGTATCCAGTTGAGTCGTCAAACCATAGGTGCCGCTTTTGTCAAGATGGGCCAGGTAAAATACGTGACTTTCAAGATGGCCGTACACCGATCAGTTGATGTCATATGAGATGTTAATCGTTAATAACTACTGTATTTTGTGATTTTGTGGTACTTATTATAGTTCTATGAATCGTATTCGAATATACTTAGGTACTAAAATTGTTCAACGCAGGATGTATTGTGATTTAATTTTTAACTAATATCTACTACGCGTTAGTGCGTATCACGAGCATGTACGAAGCGGGAAGCGTACTTTTCCTCTTTCAGCGCGATGCCAGCGGCACCCTCCATATTTTGTATACTCAAATTTAAGGAATATTTTGTAATGACACTATTAGTAATTTCAAGTCAAACGGTTCAAAGTTAGTTGAAGGCTTATTTTCACCTAAGTGAAAATTGGTTATTTAAACCTTCGATAAAAGTAATTGGAGAGCTTATGAATTACTAATTCGCTACCTGCGACTCACAGCAAGTCTGTGTGGTAATTGGTTGTTATGAACAATTTGAAAGAATATTTTTAGTTATGAAGATAACAATTGCGTAAAAAATGTAGTACTTTGAAATTGAACTGTACAAAGTTAGTCGGTGGTTTTCTTCGACCAGAATGATGTTCTTTTAAACTTGGAAGGAAATAGTCGGGGAGCTGCATTAACAACCATTCACACCAAGTCCATGTAATCAGTTGGTATTTATCATGCGCCTATAATAGACACCTCTTCTCTTTCCCCGTTTGACCATTTCACATCACCTGATTTTAATCAACAATTTAGTGCCAGCCATTTGTGTACAATTTCATAGTAGCTACCGTCAACTATGAGTCTTTCACTAATGTTCTCAAAAAAGCTAAAAGTCCAAACCTGTTTTTGACTTGCAGAATATAATCTAGAACTGGTTCTTTGCCATAAAATCAGTAATTAACAATTTATGTGCACTCAAATTGCTAAATTTCACTTCGAAGCAATCAGGAGTCAAATAGGGCTTTATCAGTTCAGAGGTTCCACGATTCATCATATTGTTACGAGTTTGTTATCAATTAGCACGCAGCCACAACATATACTAAATAGTAATTTAGTCGTAAAATTACTATCTATGGACGCGGGAGATGATACCTATGGAACCAGAAAGCTAGAGATGACCACCCCTGCGTCAACCCCGGGGTTTCACCTCCGTTACGGCCGTCAGTGCCGGGGGCAGGTGGTGAATCCAGCAATCTGCATCGAATTGTGACTCAGCCTCAATTAACAACCACCACCGCAACCCGCCCCCTCCCCACCTCCACCCGTCCTATCATTAGCTCCTTTAGTGGAATTATTCATGTATGAACAGGTACGGCATATGGTCACTACCGAGAGCGTCCCTCCCGCGATACGCGTTTTCTACATATATTACCCTTCAACCCCGACCGCGCTATGATAGGAGAAGATATCGGGTTAATAACGCACCAGCTGCTGGGGCTAGGAGCCCGCTTGAACTATTGCCGCAACTGCGAATGTGGTGTAATGTAACGCCAGTCTTCCTCTGTACGCGAGTACACCACGTTGTTGAAATCGTGTCAGGCTCGACATGCTGCTTCAATGCCATCTAGATAAGTTGATGGTTTTTTGCACGGTCACTTGATTCTACCCAGCTAACATATTTGAAATGTGGGTACTTAATCATGATAAAGAACCTAACTTATGCTATCATAGTTAAAATTAAGATAGCTCATTACTGTAAAATCGCACTGCATCATGTATCGAACAACCAATAATTGTGTTCCAACTTAAGGTATGTTATAACTAAGACACCCAATAGGTACCTAATTCTAGTCCTTTTGTTCATTTTGGTATAAACTGCTAGTTCACAATTGGGTCCTTGGATACTTGGGTTAGGATGTTATGCTATCCAGCAAAACGAGAAGACATGAATGTGAGGAATTGGATCATTTCAACCAACAAAAATAGTAACTGGAGTAGGTACCTACCTATATGTTTCAACAATTCCGTTTGAATCATTTTGAAAAAATCGAAACTTTCTTTGAATGAATTTTTTTTTTTTTTTTTATTAGCCAATCTGTTTTTATTTTATTTTAGACAGTGCCTCAATTTCAATTTACCTCTTAACCCATTAACATTCCTTTTTTTCTCGAATTACATAATGAAAGTTGGTGACGTTGTTCATTATAGATCTAGTAACATGGGAAAAATAATTTAAATAATCCCAAAAGAGGACAATTGCTAAGAAGAACCACCGGGCGATTTGATCCCCTGTATTAGTGAATAAGGAATTTATAGTAATACCATTGGAACTTTTGCTTTTTTTAAATACATTTGATTGAACCCTGGGTAATATCACGACATTAAACCAATTTCAAAAACTGTGGATCGTTTGGCGAAATTTTAAAAAGCCCTTAACTATCTATATATCCTTAGACATTATGAAACTTGGGAAGTTTTGGTAAAATTGTTGGTATCAGAACTTAAATTTCAAATACAGAACTTGAATTTTAAATACTTATAAAATGAAAATTTTATAAGTATTTAATCAGAAATGCTTATAAAATTTACAAAAAGTACGTTTCTCCGAGCCTATAGTAAAATAAATCGTAAGATACACACAGAGGCAGCTGGCACTGGCACAAGAACAGCAGAGCAATGGGGGAATTTCTTAGTTATTTTCCATTTGCTCAGTAGGTATATCTCAGCGAGAGCTTTCCGAAAAGTTGCTACGTAATGGGCGTTGCACTACTAAGTCCCTCGTGATCTTCCTAACCGTTTATTAGTCAATTTTTTTTTTTTCTGAAAATGGCTACTTGGGGTTTCTTAGGAGCGCTAAAAAAAAATACAAAATAACCAGGTGACTCAGATAGAGCAACGCTTAGACCACCGAGAAGTTTCAACGACCCGCTGTTAGCGTGCAAATTGAAAAGAACCAGAACTTTTTGATCAAACTCTACATACACATATCAAAAAGCGTTAAACTCAAGGATCTTCGAAACGAATTTCCATGAAGGAAATTCTGGATTCATTGCAATAGCTTAATTTTCTTTGAAAATTGGCAAAAAAGTCCCGACCGTGGTAGACTCAAAAGTATTAACTTTCTGTTGTTGAATAGAAATAATAATTTAATTAAGAGTACCTGATTCTGAAGTATTTACTAATCAATAATTTAATAAATTAATATAATTGAAGTAGGTGATTACCTACCTACGCTTCACATGCCCAATAGGATACATTAGTTATAATAAACAGTCAGATTCCATTGGAATTATATTATCAGCTGATACAATCGTCACAGTTTTCAAGGCGATTTTGATATATTTTATACTGGTTGCAATTCACTCCCGTTCTAATGTTTATTTTTGGCATCAGCTATCTCATTACCAGTTATCCCTAGGTGTCCAGGAACCCAACAAATGATTACAGATATACCGATGGTCATAAGTCGTTGTACACTTAACAGAATGTATTTGATCAAAGGATGTGCGTCGACGCCTTTCCTGATCGCTTGAATTGCACTCTGTGAGTCAGAGCAAATTACCACTCGGCTCTCTGTTGTTGACACGAGTGTCAACGACTTATGAATGGCATACAGCTCAGCTGTGAATATGGAGCAAATTGGAGGCAATGAAAACGTGTGAATACCTGAATCGATGTAGACTGAGCATCCAACTCCTGTTGACGTTTTTGATCCATCGGTGTAAGCAATGGTGCAAGGTGAGAGTTGGGCGACTATTTGATAAAATCTCGATATCAATTCATGAGAGGGAGCAGATTTTTTATCCAATTTTAATGACAACGAAAATTTGGGAGGTATGAGAATCCATGGAGGAATGTGACAGGTTCGCTCAATGTGGAAATCAGGAAGGGTTAGTGAATGGAAAAGTAAATCTGAGCGAATCATGTCAAAAGACGTGTTCAGATAAGAGGGTGCACCAAGGGGTAATGGATCTAATGGCACTTCATGGTGAGGATGTTCTTCAGAAGCTTTGATTTTCGTAGCATACCTGAGCCCTAACATTTTTCTCCTACACGATAAAGGTAACTCTCCAGCATCAACGAGGAGACTTGGGATCGGGCTTGAGCGAAAAGCTCCAGTTGCCAATCGAATCGCTTGGTGATGAACTGGATCTAGGCGTTGCAAGATTTTAGAATTAGCAGTTCTATATATAATCGACCCATAATCGAGTTTAGCTCTCACATATGCTCTATAGAATCTCAGCATACATACCCGGTCACTTCCCCAAGAAGTGTTAGCGAGTACTTTTAATAGATTCAATGATTGAAGTGCTTGTAATCTTAATTTCTTGATATGAGTATCCCAACTAAGTTTTCTGTCCAACTCCATTCCTAAGTATCTAACATTTTCCGAAAAGGTGATAGGCTCGCTGCCCATAAACAGAGTAGGAACACTTGGATTTCGTTTTTGTGAGAATGTAGACACATACGTTTTAGGTTTGGAAAAAGATAGGCCTACTGAACGTGACCATATCATTAGTTTGTTGATTGTGTCTTGTAGAAAAGAGGTGGTCTGAGAAATGTGGGGAGTTGAGATATATATTACAAGATCATCAGCAAATAGACACGCTTGACCTGGGGAGGAAATGATATCAATAACTCCGTCAATGACAAGAGAGAATAATACTGGACTTAACACCCCACCTTGCGGAACTCCTCTATGTTGTTCGAATCTACCTGAGGTAGCTGTTCCAGAATGCACGTGAAAACATCGGTTTTTGAGGTAGTTTTGGATGAAAGATAAAAATTTGCCTCCAATACCTCGTTTATCAAGAGCTTGCAAGATGCAATGGCGAGGAACACAATCAAACGCATTCTTAATGTCGAAGAACACTGCAATTACTTCCTGTTTTTTCTCAAAAGATTGCTTGATGTACGTTTCTAGGCTTATCAGACAGTCAATTGTAGATCGGCCTTTTCTGAAACCTGACTGTTGTGGGGAAAGCATTTTGTTATGATCCAGGTACCACATCAAACGATTTGAAATCATTTTTTCCATCAGTTTGCACACACAGCTCGTGAGGGAAATTAGTCTATAACTATCGGGTTTTGCAGGGTCTCTTCCCTTTTTTAAAATTGGAATGGCAGTTGCATTTCGCCATTTGTCTGGAAATAATTTTCCTGAGTACATTTGATTGTATAGGCTTAAGAGGATAATTTTACTGTTTTTTGAGAAGTTTAGAAGCATATTGAAGGTAATTAAGTCAGGTCCCGGTGCAGAGTTACTTGTTTTGGATAGAGCATTTTCAAATTCGTCAAGGGAGAAAGGAAGGTCCATTGTATGCATGCAAGATTAGCCACAGAGGTCCCTCCAACGACGTTGTTGTACATCAGAGCAGATTACGCCAGCGAAATTAAGAAAACAATTTGGAAGTCATGGCATGATGATTGGCTACTAATGGAACACCAAAAGCTGTGGGAGATTAAGAAAGATGTCTCCCCATGGCTATCGTCAAGCCGAACTAAGAAAACGGTTAATGGCACTACAGTACACTCCAGGAAAGAAGAAGTGATCTTGACACGACTAAGAATAGGACATACTCGTATGACTCATGGCTACCTGATGTCGAAGGAACGGACCTCACCTCCTGTTTGCGCTACATGTGGAACCTCACTTTCAGTTCGTCACCTGCTCATTGAATGCCCAAGTTTCTGCACACTAGCACCCGAACTTCCAAGAGACCTCCAACAATTATTGGGAAATCGATCAACGCATCTACAAAAGATATTTGACATTTTGAAAAGATTGGGTGTATTTTATAAATTGTAATAATTCCTTATTGTATTAGGCGCCAATGACCATAAACAAGGTTGCATGCGCCATAATAAAGAAAAAAAAAAAAATGTTTATTTTTTTAATTGTATTTTTTAATTCTTGATGCTTTAGCTCTTAGGGAAAGCAAACGAATACCTATACGAAGGTTTCACATACCTAGATCTTTAAATATTGTTAACATTACCCAGTTATAGTTTTAAAAACACCATGGAGTTTGTCGATGGAGTTGTGAGTTCAGGGAACTGTTGTAAACCAACTTTCTTGTTGATAAACTAAACTTCTGCGCATGCGAAAACGAGTATGTACACTGCATGCAGATACATCGGTACATGGATATATCTTATGTCTTTCATGAATATTTCGCTGTTTGTAACTGTCATTGACACCGAACCTTATTTACACCACTGCTGAATCTTTATTCCAATGGTCGGTGATCTACACTAGCTTTGTTCCAACAGCGCTTTGAGAGCGACCCCCGTGGCTCCTCCAGAGTTGCAGAGAGTTGCCAAGGGGTTAGCTCCATGGTCGCCCACTTTCGTGTTTGTTGGAACACTTCGGAGCTCACCCGAGAGTTCAAATCGATATATAATCGATAACTTTGGACCGTTTCCGATCTTGCATGAGCACCTCTTCGTCATCATCGGAAGAATCCAAAAAAAGCTACAACTCATCGTCAGATGAGTCTTCCAAATCATCATTTGAGAAAAAAAATGCATCCATACTCCAAAATTTGAAAATAATAGAATAGAAATAATAGAAAATAATTGTTGATGAAAGTGAGATGTGATAACAAACGCAGTGAAAAAAAATTGTTGACGTTTAGAGAAGGTTACGCGGATTGTAGTTTACCCAAGGGTAGCAGGTTATTTCAAAATGCGCATGCGTAGGGCTCGGAGCTCTCGATGAGACCCCATCAAAAGTGTGGAGCTGCTTTGGGCACCCCCGGAGCAGCTCTGGGGGCGCTCTAAGATCTGTTGGAACACCGGGCTCCCAACTCCATAACCTTGTTGGAACGCAATTTCGGGCTCTGAGCTCCTCTAGGGCGCCTTTTTGTCGTTGTTGGAACAAAGCTACTATTTTCTAAACACCTGGTTTCAACAAAACAACCTCGGTTCTACCTAGAAGCCCCAGTTTGTTAACTAGTTGTTACACTATTTTGTTACAATTTTTTTTTAAACTGGCTGGCGTAAGGTGAAAGAAACTTGATATCCTTGAATAACAAAGCAATAACAATTTTAATTATAAATAATTTGGACAATAATGTCGTGCTAAAACCAAAATGTTACCTATCACATGAGCAGAGTACCACTCGATAAAAGCATGTAATCCAGTAAAATACTTAGTAACCAAATACATGGTTAATTCACGATAGTATATATTATAGGTACTTTTAAGCAGTCCAGAAATATTGCCTGAGATAAATTCAGCAAACGTAATAATATTTCGTCTGTAGATTGATGTAACTCAGATGAAGGAAATGATGGAAAACTCGAATTAAGAAAATTCATCTATAGACACATTATAACTTAGTGTAAGGTAAGAGAAACAATGATTTATTAACAAATGTACACATTTCAAAAGTTATACCAATGGTAGATGTATCAATACACCAAAATCACAGAGCATTTTCTACAAAGCTAATTACGTTAATGCCAAAAGTATTTGAGCGACGACTAGTGACGAATAATAATACGGGAAAACACCACTTCAAAACTTATGGACGGGATTTCTTTATTTATTTATTTTTCCTTTTTTTGTGTAATTTTATGGGAGGAAGCTTCATGGTTCGAATTGCAGTCATACACGTTCAACATTATTTCAAACATGTTGGGGTATTTATATATTTGTTCTTGAATTACTTATATATCGGTTGATTTGAGACAGCGTAATGCAGCATTTCACTGATACTGATACTGCCACTGTGAGGAGTGTCGATAACAGTTCTTTTTTACATATTCGTGTTGTTCACTTAAATATAATAAAAATATAATGATACGATCTTTCATGTGGTTTCCAATCGTGAAAATGTAAGAGAATAGGGAAACCATTGAGGGACACATGATGTAGGTTTGATAAATGTAAATATAAAAGTAATGCAACACATTCAATATAACGCTTAAACCTCCACTTTCTTTGGATAATATGTATGATTATGTTAGGAAAAATACTAACTCATAAACTGGCATAATCAATTTCGGAACACTGAATGGATACTTTCATAAAGTAATAATTATATCGTAATTAAGGTGACAAGCAAAATCGCATAAATCCACTGTAACTAATTTTCCTAGAGGGAAGAAAAAACGGTTTTGTTGCGATCTATTCATGAGATCTCTTCTTTCATTCATTATTTAATTCATTTATTCTAAATTGCGAGAAACTTGTTCGTTTGAAGTGAAAAACGGGTAGCGTGGGGAAAATTGACAGCTAAATAAAGATCGTGATGTTTGGATCAACGTGTACTTAGGGTTTTTGGCCTCACTACACCATAGACTCAGAACAGTTAGAAATAAAAAAATTAATCTGCAAGGAAGCGTTGACTTTTTTCCCATTTCTTCCGTTAAGTATCTACTAATGGACGTTGAAGAAAGATACTAAGGTTCATCATTGAAAATAATAAACCAAAACGATAAAAATCGCGCTTAAAAAACTACAAGAAAGATTGTTTGGAAGGAAAAAATAAAGGAAGTGGAATAGATAAAACCAATGCACCTTCACATCGAAAAATAATTGAAAATGCAGCAATACATCAAAATTAATCGACTCATTTTTTTCGTTTTGATAGGTGTTGGGTAAGATCTCATTAGTTTCGAGATTTCTTTCGAGGAAACTGTATGACTTACGACTTTCATTTTGCTTGTCACCAAGGAGCACTACTCTATCAATTTCTTCCATCATTATTGTCTCACAAAAAATTAATAAATATAAATAAAAAATAAAATATAAATTAAATGAAAACTATGTCTAGGCATTGTAGAGAGAGAACTAATTGTCATGAAATGCGGTAAAATCACTTATAGTCGCTCTAAAAAAGAAATTTCAAAAGTTCCAGAGGGTTTAATTCAGCTTCCCGGAACATGTATTGGTATGGAGTTAATAGTAAGCAGGATCAGGATAAGTAACTTGGATGGGTTTGGTCGGGGTTTATGTTGGGGTAGTGGTTTGCTATTGGTTTCGATTGGTTGGATTGGGTTCGATATTAGGTGTGGATGGATTTTTTGAATGGTTGGGTTTGAATGTTTTGGTGATGGTTGCTCACTAGTGTCCTTTGCTATGGTGCTCGTAGCCGTGGGCTTCGCCTCCCTTGCCGCCTCCAGCTTTGTCATAGTGGGATCCGTGACTATGGTACTGATTCCCTCCACTGCTACCGGCGTGTCCCTTCGAATTTTGGTAAGATTGACCCTTCTGTTTGTCACCTTGGAAACCCTTTTGAGCGTTTTTGTAACCGGAGTTGAGGTGGCCCTTTTTGTTGGCACCGCCCTTGACGTGTTTGTGGCTGTTGTGACTCTGCCCTTGGCCCTTTTGGTGACCCGCGTCGTGCTCCTCGTCGTAGAAGACCTCGTCTTTCTTGTACTCGTCTTTGTGGTGGACAGTTCGGAATCCTTTCGTTTTGTGGCCCTTCTTATGTCCCTTCGAGTGCCCGTGTTCTTGTTGCTGGCCACCTCCGGCTTCGGAATGGCCCTTGGCGTATTGGTTACCTTCATCCAGGTGGCCTGTTTTCCCGCCACTCTCTTCCTTTTGACCGCCCTTCTGGGCTTCGTGTCCGTGGCTCTCCGCATGGCCCTTTTCGTACTGCTCATTTTTCTTGTAGCCCTTCCCTCCTTGGTCGCCTTTGGAAGCCTTGTTACCATGGTGGTATGAATCTCCATGACCCTTCTTGTAAGAGTGACCATGGCCATGACCCCCACCTCCTCCTCCAGAATAGCCTCCACCGCCACCTCCACCTATGAATCCGCCACCCCCACCCCCTCCACCTGGAAACAATTAAAAAATCTTTAACACCATTAAACACCATAAATGCGGTCTATTTATTTTTCAAATACCACTCACTAACGTACCATCGCACAGCCCAAACTACTTCACTCAAGACCTCATGATTTTGCATGGAGTTGGACTTTTGAGCATAATACTGCCGTACTAAGAATAGACCCCGTATCTACATTTTTGGCCATATTGACTTTATGGTACCACTTTCGATTTTGTTAGTTTTGAAGTTGGATCTTTACGGGAAATGCCTCAAAAACGGCTTACAATTATCGTATTAGCTACGTTTAGGTTCGATTTACTAATGAAAATCCCGTAACTGACCTTTTCTAGAGCAAAACCCCGCATCTGGGCGTCAGATAAAAATTTTATTACCTACTATTCAGGTACATACGAATTGGGACACTCCAGATAAGAATTTATGTCTTACTACTTTAGGAATCGGGGCGTCTGATACGATTTCGGAATCAGTGGCTCATACGATTTTTCTTCCCAGTATTTCGATCATACGAATGTATGTTCTCTTGTCAGAGATCAGAAACGGTTTTAGAAGGTTGGCAACCACGGTTTTTTCTTCTAGTATTCTGCATGTACGACAAAATACTTTTTTTGCCAAGTAGAGCGGTACTAATTTCTTATTAAAAAAAAGTATCAATCTTATTGCTAAACAAAAACTCGTATGTGCACCAGATACGAGGAAATCGCATATTACATATGTCCTACATCTTTTTTTGCAATTTTCAGACCAAAATAATGTTTTTCCAGCCTAGACGCGATTCAGCGAGAAATTGGCTTTGGAATGAGTGCTTTTGGAGCTTGAGACAACGTGAAATAGAGCTAATATCAGGAAATTTCGACTCAAAACCTAGAGAAGCCTTTTGCCAAAAGTAATGTTTGGTCAGATACGGGATCTGTTCTTACTACGGCAGAATAATCCACTGACGAGTTATTTAAAGCAGAGTGAGCGGAATTCTTTCCCCCTAGGATTCTCTGATACTTGAATAAGTTAATACTCTGGCGGGCTCTAGTACAATAGCTTCCTGCACCCGTGCTTCACGATGGATGATTTATAGTTTTTAGAAGGACTTTAAACCTTCATCATTGCGATATGTGAAACCTCATACGCGGAAAACTATGGGCACTCAACTAGTATTAAATGTTTTAAAATATAATTGTAATGTATTTCAGAAAAATATGTTAAGATGCCTAGAATTTGAAAATTTTCATTTCATACATATACAGGGTGGTCACGACTTGATGCATCACTATCTCTATTTCCGTTAATACGGGGGTTAGAAAGAAACTTGAAGCACTAGCTCCCCTTATTTTTTTGCGGAGATTTCAAATATCACACTTTCGCGCACCGAGCATGCGTGCAAAAGCGCGAAACGCGCATCAACTTTGTTATTTCAAACAAGAACCCCCAATTATTATTACAGATTCGAATATTTACGTGAAATTTCATGAAGAAATGACCCATCACTCGATTTTTTAGGTTAGCGTAAACGGGCTATATTCCGCTCTAAAAGTGCAAAAATGGTGAAACACTTGGGTATGTGCATCATGGGCATAAGTCATTATTGCGTTTAGGAAATTATTTGGATTGAGGGATCATTTAAAGGCTAACCCGCCCAATCCCTGACGATTTGATTAAAATTGAAGAAGACTATTGATATTATCTGTGCTTTTAAGGATTATCAAGCTTGAACCAGCGCAGCGCAGTGGCTGTTATTAATCCGGAAATTATAAAAACTTTGCTCTGCCTGATGTGATTACAAAAATCGTGGAACAGATGCGTGTGGCGAGAATTTTACGTTTACGTGTAGGAATTAGCTGTGGGATGAAAATAGTAGAGAATAATTTTCTTCTATCCTAATTACTACTCCGGAAATTGGCATTTATTGATTCGTGATTACTGAATTTCATGCGACTATCCACAGCAAGACCCGAGACAACCTTGGAAATTGCATGAAAACGGGATGTAAACCATGGAGTTTATACTGACAAAGATCTGCGGGCACACCGTGAGGTAGACTGTATGCAAACAAAACTAAAGGTCAGGGAGGTCTTAAAAGCGAAATGAGAGTGAAAAAACATAAGGCCAAATCAGTAAACACGGAAGTGAAATGCAGTTTCCTTGGATTTACTCTAGCTCCCTCTTACCCTATAAGACGGTTCCTGGATGTCATAGTGAGTGAACATGGTTTCAATGGGTCGGAGAATTTTAAAATCAAAATTTTTGATAAATTTTTTCATTGAAATCCATTTTGAGGAATTGTGAGACAAATTCTAGAGTTCAAAACTTTCTAATGTGTATTTATACGCATATATATAGGTACGTCATTTCAGAAGACAACTCTCCTAAGGATTGAGGTAATTCCGTTGATTCGCCAAAAAATGGATGAGTTAGTTGGCCAGCTCTTTGTGAGAACATAAATATTTTGGTCAAATTTCAAAGAATGTGCTTAAAAAAAAAATATATAAAAATAAAAAATAAATCACAATAAAAGGCTAAAAAGGCCAAAAATCCTTAAATTTATAATTTTTAGCAGAATTACAGTAGAAAAAAAATTATCAATGACTGAATAGGAAATTTAAAAAAAACGTATGCACAATTTGCTGAAAAACCTATAATTATTCTTGAATTGCTGAATTTTATTTACTCTCAGTACACGATTTTTACCATGAAATGGGTCTTTAACAATTTTCTTGTACTCATTTTGCTCAAATTTTATTACAATTTAACGTATTATGTGCCAAATACGAAAGGTGGTAATTTAAGAATTATGTACCAAATACGCAAGGTGGTAATTTAAGAAAATTCGCTCATACGATTATTCTGCATGATTGGAACTTTTTAAGGTATGATGACATAAATGAATATATTCAAACAATTCAAAGGTGCTGGATAATTTTTGTGCAACCCCGAATTTCCCTTGACTAATTGAAGACGTTCTTGTACGGAAGCCTCATTGTATCTCACTCATACTCTCGCGGCAAATATTGGCAACTCCAGGTTCCACTACATATACCCACCATATTGCACCTTTTTGGAAAGCCTTTACCATGATCTTCATGTTTAAATCGTCCACTTACCTCCGATGTATCCGCCGTGAGATTCAGCTCCCCCATTAAACCCTTCATCGACCTGCTCGAATACTTGTGGCCCGACGTCATTGACGAGACCGCCGCCGCCAACGGATCCGCCTGAACTGAAGCTCGAACTGCCCTCAGAATAGCCCTCACCTCCTTCGTAGCTGCCCGCTTCGTCCAACACCGGCCCGTCAATGACTCCACTTTCATCAATATCCGACACATAACTGGACCCTGCTTCTTCTAAAGGCGTGTCCTTGATGGCTTTATCGCCCTTCTTGCTGATCGTAGTTGCTGCAGTTGATTTCACAACTTTTAACTTGGGTTTTTTGTAATTGGTTTTGTACGAAGACTTTTGATTGTAACTCGAACTCCTTCCATCACTCGACGTACTTTCATGTTGATTGGCGTTCAACTTCTGATTTGGCAATTTCACGGTTTTCGTCGTAGAATATTCCTGTTTAGTCGGACGGGATCTGGCTTCAACGAGTCTTGGCTCTATTTGTGCCAAATAAGGTGGACCAGGTGTAGTCAAAAACGCTGGAGCGGATTTCGGAACAGTTTTAGAATTAGCTGGCTGTTCATCATTATTCTTGGACTTGGCCTGCTGCAAACCTTTTTGCCTCAACGCTACATCTTTATAAATCGGCAATGGATTGTCGTCACGATTACTATAACTAGTAACGATCTTTACGTTTCCGTCGGAATCCGTGAACTTCTGCACGGTTTTGACCGGGAAATCAATTTTTGGCTCTTCGCTCTGAAACTCAATTTTCCCAATCGAGTCGTCTCCTTGGAAATATGACGCTTCCCCGGCGCCGTCATCGTCGATTACTTTTGGCTCGAAAGCGAAATGGTTGTCGGATCCGACGATCTCCAAATCGTCTTGGGACACGACGCCCGTCAAAATCAGCGGTGAAATCCAAAACAACTGCACCAACATCACTTAGAACTGAAGAGAAAGCTTTGGGCACCCGTCCTTATATCCCCTTGGTTTTCGTGATTTTTCCTTTTCCACCGTCAAGGGAGGGGAAATACCATACGACACCTCCGACATTGACACAGTACCGTCTGGGTAATTGCCCATGAACCATCTCAATCACTTGCGCAAACGTTTGTTTGTACAAACCTATCGGCATGAGTGCTCTTAGTTCGTGCGATTGGTTAAACCGCCGGTAATTAAAGTGGAAAAAATCCCTCGTTCCCTAGTGAAAAAACGCCCGTTAAATAGGAACTGAGCAGCAACCTGTTAATTTCAAGGTCCTCTCCGCCTCCTGGACTAAGGTCGACTCAGCATGATTCTGCTGTAAATCATAATTTCTCTAAACAAAATGGATTCTGACAAATACCCATTAACAATACCTTGTTCGATTCAATTAAAATCAATCTTATTTTGTCGATACCCAAAGTCACAGTTTCTTCGATCTTTTGTTAATATTGCTGCATTATTCAGTCATCAATTCTGTATTTTATTCCGTTCTTATCATTTTCGTTTTTATTCTCTTGGACCTAATACTGAATATATTTTATTGTTTCATACATAGTGTATTAAGAATGTCATTTATCATCTCATATTTACTATTTATATCGTAGGTAGAATCAATTTTCTGTTCTAAGACTAAGGGAAAACCAAAAATAAAGAAGGGACTATAATTAAAAATTTATCAGCATAATCAACATTGGATATAAGCTAATACGAATAAATAATTCGTGAAAACAAATAATTTTTTATGAATCAAAATGTTCGGGTAACAGTAATAACTACGATACCATTAGAAATTACGAAAAAAATGAAAAAATAATAAAAATAAAAAACAAGGCATCAATATAATTACATTTTAATTTTAATGGATGGTAATTGAGACGAACTATAATTTAAAAGTTTTTCTGTTCATTTTGATTTGAAATATTAAACCATTTTCTGAAGCTCCAAATTGTTATTCCACTGCAGTTTGAAACATCACCTAAAAAGTATTTTTCATCTTGGATGTGGCCTTCCTTGTTAACACTATATAGGTAATAATTATATTTATTATCTATCACTCAATTATAGTATGTATTTGAGCTGAGAGATATATTTTTGGGGCCTTAACCACGCGAATCTAAGATGATTATCTATTAATTCATTTATAAGCTTATTCAAATATTTATATATGTTTACCTCCACTAATTTAGAATAGCTTTACAAAATGACAAAACCGTTGACTAAAATGAATGATTTTTTAAATGCCCAAACCTCTGTCTATCTAATCGCCACATAATTGTGCTTGCTCAGGAACTTGGTACTCTTTTCTCAATGAATTATTTTTTTCGTCCGATTCACTGATTGCCATTACACGAAAAGCGACGTTGAAAAAATAATTACACGTTGCCCAATAATTACAACCGCTTAACTTTTAGTTTAGGGTGCCCGTGTAAAAATCATACCTTAGTAAAGACCTGTGGTTATCTTAAGCCAACTACATAACAACGTGAAGGGTTTAGACGAAATAGGCCCTTTCCTGTTGAAATGAACGAAAAAACGCCTCATGAATGTTGAAACGGACTGAAACCCGCAATTATCCCTAAGGGCTCTCAAAGTTTTTCCCTCCACCGGCGAATCAGAAGCTAATGCTCTCAATCGACACGAATTTTTTATCAAATTACCCTCATTTTAAATTCTACTCTCTTTAAAAGTTCTTGGTTTTTCCACCGTGAAAACTCATTCCAAAGCTGGAATCGCGTATCAGGGAATTTGAGAATATAATGTATCTTACAATATATGTAGGTTCAAGTTATAAGAATAAATACATAAATGTACATTTTTAATGCAATATTATGTAATAACAATATTCTCAATGTTTCAGTCATTATGAAGATGTAGGAGGTGCTGATCTAAACAATAAGTATAATGAGCTACTTGAAAATTGAAGTGAGACTAACGGGTTTTTTTAATTTTGAAGAAATACAAACACTGAATAATATTGTATACAGATTTTGGTCAAAATTGAACAGAGAGACCGATTAAAAACTTCACGATTAATTGACGAGGAATATAAATATTCCAAGGAGTAGAGATTCAAATGGTGGTTTCATCAGATAAGGCTGATTGAGAGATCGTATTTACTCTCATTCAGATTTTACCTTTAGGCAATCGCCCTTTGTAGATCCTCCTTTCGTTTGCCACAATCAGCTAAACTAACGCTGCTGTCCAAATATACCCTTCATAACTATGAAATACTCACGCCTTCATTTTGTGGCTTGTCGACTTATTATTTCCGACTAGCTGTGCCCGCTCGCTCATCCAAGACCTAAATGAAGATTCCTACCGTATAATATTTTTAATCAATTGTGAAACCATAACTGGTAAAATATAAACTCTAATAATACTCTATAAGAGAGGCTTATTTCACCATTTCACGTTGAATTGGAACAAAATTAGCTACAGATCTCATTCAGCTGATTATAGTGGCCACCCGAAACGTAATTGTATTCTACCACACCTTGAAAGGCCCCGATCAAAATTCAATCGTCTCTAATTAAATAGAAACAAATTAATTACAGAGCTCACTCAACTAATTATAGCTCTCTCCCAGAGCTCCAGTTATAGTATATCACACCCAGAGAGACAACGTTCACAAGTTCAACATCTTGAGTTAAATGGGAACAAAATTTGCTACAGAGCTGTCTCCTCTGATTATCTGGTTCACCATGTTGTAATTATATGTGCTCTACCACAACCAAAAGGGTCCCCTTAAAACTTCAGCAGCACGTTGAATATTAACGAAATTTGCTACAGAGCTCACTCCGCTGATAATAGTGTTAGACATGCTGCAATCATAGTCTCTCATACCAAGAGAAGCCCCTTTCCTAAGTTCTACATCTCAAGTTGAATAGGAACCAAAGCAGCTACTGGTATCACTATGGTGCTTAAAGTAGTTCCTTAAGTTACAATATTATAGTCAACCACACCCAGATGGACTCCGTTTCAATGTAAAATATATAAAATAGAATAAGATCAAAATTAGGTGCAACAATTTGCGAGTTGTGACTTTATGTGGTGAAAATGAATTATTTGTTGCTCATGTAGCCTACAGGAGAAGTGCTGGTAGGAGGGGCACCGAGATAGTCAATAACAGAGGGTGGAGTGGATCGAAACTACACTCTGCTACCATGTGTTGTGGAGATGATGGAATGGTGAACTGTGGGGCCATTAGCTGGCAAGACCCAGCGGATGACCTGGAAGCTAAAATTAAGGATCCCAGTTATTACCTCGGAGGCGTCAATTTCAAAAATGGAAAGAAGGAACTATTCATATTCATCACAGGCACCCGAAAATTCCAAAGAAAATTTATTGAAAACGAAAATTCCGTCAGCCAGCTGCTATTTTGCTTTCAACTTTACCAAAAAATAACTAAACTTGGTAATTGTGTTAAATCTCTTTTGAGGACCAGGTGGCCTTCGAGATCATCGGTCAATTTAATATGTAGAACAATAGAAATTACTATTTCTAAATCACTTCAGCAAGAAAGGGTAAGGGAGTAGGCTATGCCAGAAGGAAGAATGATTAAGAATGATACTATCTCAATAAATGGATAAACAAAGTACCGATCGGAGACATATGATAATTGGCTCGAAAAATGTGTAGGATTCAATCACAACGAGAGCAGAGATATTATTTGAACTCATATCTGTACAATTGATGGAAATGTATAATGTGTAGGGATGGATGCACAAAAACATTGGCCGCAAAGAAGTCGCGCAGGGTATATTATGGGAAATGTGTTTGTTCAGAAGTGACTTGAGTTGAAAACATTGGCAGGAGTCCTTCGTAATACCACCACCCGCGTTTTTCTGGGCTTTCGCTACCAACAGTAAGTTGGTCATGTCGAGGGGGCAAATCTTTCCATCCATCTCTCCTTACTCCATCATCTTCCACTTTCTTGATCCGTAAAGGAAGTGTGGGTCGCTTCGCAACATATGTTATTGTTTATTTCTTGATGCATACCCGAATTCTGAAAGCCTGCAAAGATAGAGCTCTTGGAAGTGCCAATCAATACGCTGCTAACGACGCTAAACCTCGATTCAGAGAGTTTTGTTAAAATATTCATACGATGATATTACCTCGCAAAATGGACATGCGGCGGAAAGTGCGGTTTCAAACTCTCTGAAAGCTTATCTTTACATCTTCATCCCGACGTACATCAAACGAAGCTGAAGCCGATTATAATCTTCAAACCCCTCTTTTGAAAATGATGTCAAAAAGGGGAGGGCAAAATCTTGGTCGGCGAGGGTGCAGGGATTCGCAAATGGTTCGCCTCATAACAAACAAAGCTCTTTAGTAGGGAGAGACGGAGAGATAAAAAAATTCGCGAAATGGATGACATGGAAATTAGCGAAACAATAGAGTCCTAGAGTTAGAAGGCTCAAAGGGTGGACAGGGGTGGCCCCCAGGGGACAAAAGCAAAGTCGCGTAGTGTAAAAATGAGTTTCGCTAGAGATTGCCAATCAAGGGAGCTAAGTGCATTACTGTCAGCGAACCTCACATAACTGCACATCACATGAGAGAGAAGCACAGTCCATTGAACTGCAATTGCATTTGGGTTGCAAGTTTCCCATCCTCTGTCTGTGCAACTAATGAAACCCTCTCCTGGGCCCTCCCCTTTTTTCCAGTCTTTTCACCTACTGCATTTCATTCTAAAACGTCCCCCTGTTGAGGGTCATTACCGCGTCCAGCCGAGCGAACTGGAGAAAGATTTAATCCCGCGGTTAAATATTTTAGGTGCTCTGCAGAGAGCCAAAGCGGCTTCCCCGGATTACCAGGTTGGTGAAATGCATTGAATATGATGATTGCAGTTTACGAATGCAGTTTTCCCCCTTATGATTGGTCCGAACGGTGCTTTGGGTTGACACAAAAGCATAATATGACGGATTTATACTCTCGGGGACATCAATTAAAATTGATCCGCTGATAGAGAATAACGATGCTGCATTTCAAATCTTTGATGTTTGTTAAATGAGAAGATCTTTTGATTAGCAGTATACAGTGCATCATAATAACATTTCGCAATGAATGCTTTGAATATGACACAAGTTCTATGGCAGTTTTTTTGCCAAGAGGATTTCCTGCCTACCATGCTCTCAATTTAGAGAGCTTATCCTCGGTCCAATGATTCAATTTATGCGAAATACATACGAATTACCTTTCAGTCGTTTACATACTGAATCGCGAAAAAATATTAGATAGAAAGATTTGCAACTATATTTCGTAACATTTTGTTTCGGTGTCTACAAATTATGATCGAGAAGCATTATTTTCACACTTTGGAGATGAAAGAAATTGTTTCTCCTGATGAACCAAAGTTTCCACTGGCATTTTACGAATTGGACCATTCTTGACTACTTACGTTTCGTGTCTATGTGTGTCTGTCGTGTGACCGCAAACACTTCTTGTATCAAGCTATTCATCCGATGTTGATAACATTTCCAGGTTATGTGCGGTTTATAGGCTGTAGATGGACTCGTACGATTTTATACATACTTCGCCATACTTCATATTCATCATTACTTCAGTCTGCTCAAGCTCAAACGTAAATTCCATGATTTTCTTACGTCCAAGTCGTCCGATCTCGCTCTAATTTGTAGAACAGTTGAGAGAAAACGATTTGATCATCTCATTTCAAATCCAACACGAATGTATCAGTAGTAGCTTATGAGCAAACGTGTAATCTTTGTAACGAGTCTAATTTTCACAATTTTTATCCGATTTCGATTAAATTTTCAGGAAATGTGCGGGTTAGGCAGTCGGTGGTCCCTTTCAATTTTATCGTTCTTAAATCATTATTTCAGTCTGCGCATGCGCAAACGAAGATTACTTTTAGCATAAATTTCTCGTTTCTTAATTGAGCGATTTTGCCGTGTGACATTTGATCTTGATTTACTGTTAATCTCTATGTTTTTTTTTTCAAGGTAATTCAAAACATTTCATTGATCTGTACATTCATTTTAGGATACAAGGAAGCTGTATGTCACACCAATCTCCGCAGAAAATGTTTGCTTTTTCTCATCAGTGAAAGACGAGGCCTAATGGATCCTCTATGATAACTTTGAGCTAGCCATTACTTACCTGCTCACTTTTGTTGTTGAACAAACAAAAATGTGATACACCATTAACAAACAACCGGGAAAGGCTCGATATTTCTGTAGGCATTGTTCTTCATGGCTGAACTAAAACTAATACGTATATGTACGGTCAACGTCGTTAATATTTAATAGAAGGGAAATAAACTTGGGATTTCATGGACTAGTAGGGTACAAGTTGTACCTAACAATTATTTGAGTATGCACCATTAATAACACAGAACGAAGGAGAATTTTATTATCGCATACTCGCAGAGAATTCCATTGAGTCCAATAAAACATCAGAAGGTATTGTAAGACCTAACACTTCTATACCTAAAAGATTCAATAAATGCTGGCTGTAATCTATAATTAACAGTACTTACCTAACATTTGACATATAATCTAAGAATTATTCGTACACAGAAAGAAACAAATTTGAATAATCAAATAAGACAGATCTAAAAAAAAAGTCCATGTCAAAACAAGCATTTTAATTTCTCCCTTGATGGGAAAAACAAAAGATCATGGATATGTCTAGTACCTACTGCTTACCAGCTGGTACCTACTACTCAATTGTATACCATGTAGTGCCTTCTTTTCACAAGATTATTCCATTATGGTTTCAAAACAATATTAGTTTATAACTTAGAGTAATAAATCAGCATTCGTTGACACTACAATGGCTTAGGGGTCATGAAATGTCGTGGTAAAATGAGAGCATTCCAAAAAGTGGCGAACGATTTTCCTACGATGAAAACTATGGGAGTTACTCTTCCCTAGTAACGCCTTGGTTGTACGTGAAAATCAATAGAAAATGTGCCGGTCGGGAAAAAAAGTGTCGGTCGGGAAAAAAAGGTGTCGCGAAAAATTCCTTGACCCCATGCCAAAAGACATCCATGTCAAAATACAAATCCAAGATGCATTTCGACGTGCTCTAAAATGTAAAATGCAAGAGGAAAATTTTGAATTTTGTGTACTTGACTTTTGGGTTTGCCGTTTTCCAAAAGATATCTCGATGCTTCCGCTACATTGATAGGTGTGGAAGCAATGAAATAATTAATTGACCAATTAAAATAAAGATCGTTTCATCGTTTGTCAATGACTGAAATACTCAAGTTGTAGGAATATGTGAAATCAATCGGTGAATAACACTATTTTGGACTCCATTTGGGATCTATCTCTATATGTCCTGAAGAAATTAGGCCTAATTGAACAGCGAAAAAGACTGATACATGAGGTATGTTCATCTACCTATTTAGAAGAACAATAAAACTTGATGTTTTTATGTTTTTTTAAAAACGAAATAAGTGCATGTTTCATTTTTATTCAGATTGCATTTTTTTGAAAATTGATAATCGGGATGGACACGACCGAGTATGACAAAATATTTCAAGTGGAATCACATATTAAGTGGAGCAGGATGCCTCCAGTCGCCTATATTTATCTCAATCCGTTCTCAAGATATGCTTTTTTAAAGGGTATTTCTGGAAAACCCGTATTTTTCCTTCATGGATTTAAATTTCTCCACTTTAATTCATTTAATTTTTACTTTTGACCATATTTTTAGAAAGATCATTACATTTTCCATGTGCATGTTACACATTGATTCTTCCTATTTAAGACTATAACAGCAAAATAAAATATCTGAAAATTTTAAAATGTTATGACGCATTAAACAAAAAAAAGCTTCATTTGATACTATTTTTGACAGTATAGTCAATTTTACTGTTCTCTTGCTATTTAGGGGAGAAAATTTGGTTATGATGTTCAAAAATGAAGTTTTTTTCTTAATGAAATTGATGGTTTTCATGAAACCTGAGTTTGGGGTCGAAATCTAATTATTTTTCACGCCGAATCGAATGGATACATTTGCAAATCTCTCCAATTCCGTTATAAGCAAATTGTTTCTTTATTTATCTAGTTTTTTGCTTAAAAACACATAGGTACAATTCAGCATAATAAAAAAACTAAAAATGGGTGTCTAAGTGTAAAACTTGGCTATAACGGGATTGAGGGATCCGCAAGTGTTGCCATTCGACTCAGGGTGAAAATTACGTAGAAACCGACCCCACAAATTCTTAAGTTCATAGAGGTTCATGTTTCAAAAAACACACCATTTCATTATTAAAAAATATTCGATCAACAATTTTTTTTCTCTCCAAAATAGCAAACTAAAAGTAAAATTTACTAAGTATACAGTTGGAAAGAATATTAAATGAAGCAGTTTTTTTTTTTTTTTGATAAATTTTATTACTATTTATTGACAAGTTACTCTTCTTTTTCGTTCGCTGAAGCAGTTTTCATGAGATTTCCTAGTTCCCTTAAATTGTTTCAGAGGAAAAAAAGTTAAAATTCAAATGATTGAAATGGAGATATTCAAGTTTAAGAGAGAATTTAAGTTTAAGAGTTTATGAGATATCAAGTTTATGAAAGAGGGGGGGGGGGGGGGATAGAGAGAGAGATAGAGTGAGTGAGGGGGGGGGGGGTTCTGGAGAAGTCCTTAAAAAAATCATATTAAAAGAACGGATTGAGATCAAAATATGCATTTAGTGGCATTCGGCTCCACTTCATATGGAGTTTCAACTTTTTATTTTTTTAATTTTTTTTTTTAACACTCGGTGGTCTGTACTACGTAGCATCGTGCAATTTTGATTACTGTAATCTGACAACTTAGCTGATTATAAACACTTAGGTATGAATTTTCTTAGATTACGTTCTTCTCACCTCTCTAATATACATGAGGAGCATCTGGTTATTCGTGGTATTTAAGTCTCTAATTGAGGGAAAATTAAAATAAAAGGCGACCCAGCTCATTTGATAAGCCAGGCATAACAACTCGATAATTTGTTGAAGAGCTTAACAAGGTCTTGATATAGTTATCATACTTTTTTTGGGAGGGCCCGCGCCAACACCAATTTTTCGGGTGAAAGCCCGCGTGACAGAATAATATGAAAATCGTTCTTTTTTTTAGGTAAAAAAAAGAAACAAAAAATTAAAAACAATTTTTCGGAGGTCACCTGATGAGCACGAAACACCGAGCACCGGAACGATCTAACACATGTTCCTGGGAGTAGGATTACAATGCGGGACGCCGAGTGTGTGCGTCGGGGATCGCACGTGGGGGCGTTTTAATTAAAATCGGCACCAGCTCCGGAAAGGCCCCGAGGGCCGGAACAAAGCGAGTTTCCGGGGTTCGGCCTCCGGGGTAAGTCGTTACCGGGGGAAATAGAGACCGGGGTAGGTGGCTTTTCCCTTTGAAAAAGCCCCTGTCCTGCTGGCTAGTCGTAGTTTTAATTTTCGCGTGCCGGCCCCTGACACTCGCGGCCCCCGTACGATGACAGATGGTCTAGTAGTGAAATTGACTGCGCGTATTCTAGGAGTAAGTGGGTCTTTTACATAGAAAATAGGAAGCAGAAACACGAAGGCGGAACTCCACGTGCCGCTGTTCATTATTCACAATTCTTCCAACATCCGTCATACCGTGACAATTCAACCATCAACATGACGGTAGGTACTCCCGTGGTATAGACAAAAATCAGAACTTCATAGTTCATAGCAATATATAGGTTGGAAGGACACCCGTCCACATTCACACTAAATAGAGGTATTTTCGGGTACCTTCTTTTCAGCTCCCATTCACTGATTTTCTCACTTTATTTTATACCGTAGAGATGGGTGACTTGAAACACTTTTCAACTTTCAATAGCTGTAGGTCCAGTAGTTTTGCACATAAAATTTGGTTATGAACTTTAGGGGATAGAACCGTAACAAAAATTTTTCTTTCGGAAGTAGAGGTAATTAATTTTGTATGATTACCTAGTGCTTGTAACAAGTCATTTGCATGTCGTTTCGCTGATTTTCAAGTAATATGGCCGAGGGTTTAAAAAATATCAATCTCTGGTCTTAGAACGATTTTTTTTTTTTTTTAACTCAGAAAAATTAAAAAATAACTTTGACTGGAATTGTTCAGGTTTTTGGTCGTTTCTTCAAATCAGTGTCTCACAAAACTCTACCGACCAGCCTTTTTCCTTTTTAGCCAAAAACAAAACCCATCGTAAATGAAGCCACATATTTAAAACACATTTAAATTTTCTCTGCTAGCACGGAAAAACATTGAAGCCTGTATATTTGTTTTTGGGCTATTTTATCTCGTTCAATACTAGTAAACCATTATTTGTCGGTTGTTATTGGAAAATCATTATACATTCAACGCAACTGGCGGAAGCTGTTGAGTGTTTGTTCCATATCGAAAATTAGACAGAAATTTTTGCTAGACCCCCAGCCCAAAAACGCTAATGCTAAAAGAGCGTTTTTTAAATAAAATTAACGAAAAGTCTTAGCTGCTTAGGCTATAAAGTAGAATCAGGCTCTCAAATTTAAGGAAAATCAGCACCAACATGACCGTTCGAAGTCACCCGCAAAAACCCACTTTTACAAAACAAGTTTTTTAAAGTCGCCCAACCATAATAGCTTCAATTTGGGGATGGAAACGGTGAGTCAACTAGTCAGAGAATACACAGTAAAAACTCAAGTTATCAACTCTACCTATATCTGAGACACAATCCTTAGCGTTTTGAAGTTTTTGAACATTCTTTTTCACATAAAGACTTCAACGAATTTAAAAAAATGAAAAAAGGCTTGCCAGACCGAATCATTTACCACCAGACGACGTCTACAATCACCACAACACAATACAGAGTGAAACGAGCCGGAAACTCATCACCCAGGGCTACCAACAAACAAATTGCAAAAAATCCCCAACATTTTTCCAATCACCCGCCCCTTTCAAGTCCTCCACCTCTACGGTATCACTTCAACAACCAAGAAGACCTTCCTTTCTTCCAAAAAGACGTTCCTTAACACGTTTGATGCCAGCTAGACCCAAAGTGGGCCTATCCAATCTTTCCTACCAGGCCATAAGGCCGCGACCGTGTCATGGCGCGGGGTGTGGTGTGGGCCACGGAGTTACTCGAGTTGGTGATCTCAGCGGGAGTGCTCCGTGGTATCACCACCCGCGTCCTGAGCAATAGCTTCATTTTCTTCGAAAATTCGTTAAAAGAAAAAAAAACGCCTAATTCTGTATTGTAATGGCTTATTTGAAACAATGAGTGAAACAAAAACTTGGCCCCTTGGAAGGATTTGCAATTTTTCCTCTGGCAGTCAACGTGTAACAAAACTGATATGCCTGTTGATGTTACCTTCCTCAGGTAACTGCAGAACCCGTTGCTCTCATCGTTTGGCAATACCCAACACAACCAGGCACATCCGAAAAACAAGCAAGAACTCATATTCCCCCGACTTCACGACATCACGAACACAAATTCAGCACCGTCCCAACACATTTCGTCCGTTCCCGACAGGCACGTGTTTGAAACCCAACGACTCCGGAGTACTTTTTTTCTTCTCTTTCTTTCGCCAAACGACAAAAAACCTTCCTTGGTTGGGTCGTAGTTTATTTTTCTTCAACTAGTCTGTGGGCACACGCTCATATGGCACACACACGTGTTCAGCTGAAGGCCGATCTATCCAGACGACCCCCGTTGCCTGTTCGTTTGTAAAAGTTCGAGATTATTACGCGGCCGCTATCCACACCCTGAGCTCCGAGAGTTAATAATCAGTCACCTACTTCTGTATATGGAACCAACGAAACCTTTACCACAAACTGCTACTCCCATTTTTCTGTAGTCAATTTTACGTTCAATTCAAAAGAACGCGTAGAAGAAGTACCTTTATGTCTTGAGGAGAACCCTGTAATTGTTCAGTTTCTTTTATAAACTCCAACCAACTCTGGGAAAGGTTCACGATTGAAAACTTCAACAAAGACCCATAAACCATGTATCGTATGATTATTCTCGATTCCCTCCTTTTCTAGCTAATTTGGAGCGGTGTGTATTTTGTGTTATCCCCTAATTGCGGCAATCGGATACCTACCTACCTATCATACTCATTCCCGTTAGGTCCAGCATATGTGTTGAAATCTTTTCAACACAATACATCGATTAAAAACGTATTATTGATAATGGAATTAAATCAATATGAGGGACCATTAAAAAATCTACTAGCTGAACCCGTCGAACTCGTGGGTCACTTTATTAACATTAATTATTAATGAGTACGAAATATCTTGGCTTACAAGAAAATAGCAAACTACTGGTGAACTTATCTAATAGGGGGCCAATAAGGATATTTTCCTATGGAACCTATATTTGAGTGATGAAGTACGGTAAGGAGGTGATGGTGAACGCAACCTGGAACAACTTGAACAAATCTCAGGATGTTACACTTAGAGTGATTATTTGTTCCCCACAGTAGCTTCGCACGCAGAAGTAGAGCATCATGGAGCATGGAGAAAAATTACAACTATAGTGGTTGAGGAGAGTCTAAGCTGACTCAATGATCTATTTCAGCAGAACAATCTTGGTTATCTTGGTGATCTTGGAAGGTGGTTGATCAAAAATACAAGGACAAACCTGAAAATTTCCTTATCCGTAAAGGCCGTGAAAGTCCAGCCTTCGATCTAAGAGAAGCCTACTCCGCAGGGCAGAGAAAAGGTTAGACCTCATTATGGATGACTTCAAAAAAGAAAAGGCGTCTTCGGCCGAGCTAAAAATGACAGATATACTAGAACCATTGCCACTGATTTTTACGGTCAACTTATTACCATATAGTCTGCTTTTAAGGAGTGCATGAACATTGGGGACCCTCTTGTTTATCAAGGCTTGTTGCGCCCAGCGGTAACCTGTAATGACCAAGCTGAGAACTCTCATACTGTTCACCATCGAAAAATATTGGCTGATCTGTCATTGTGATCTGCACAGGAATGGAATTGAGGACCAGTTTCGAAGGATGGCTATGGATTGCCTCAAATCATTGTTCCAATAACCCAGTATGCCGCAGGGCAAAGGATCCAGCAGATCGTTGTATCAGCAGCTGCCAATCATAACGAGAAATCCCATGCAAAAATATGGACAGACAAGACTAGGTGAATCCCGCTAGATTTACCTTGATGAGCCGGCTTGGCCTGTTCCCATAATGTATGTTAACAGTCCACGACATTCAGCAGACGGACTTCCATCACATAGGAGCAAAGCAGACTCCACCTGTGAGTAATTGGAGCTGAAGAAATAGACGATTTGGAATCGTTCAGTGATTTCAACAACGTCGGGTTACCCATCGGAGTAAATGCAGATGGCATTTTGCAAATTAGATTGGGATGTAGATATCGGACGGCCGATCAGCCGCCCCAAATATGTGCGATTACATTTTTGTAAAGTTCCAGTCATGCAGCATGGTCGTATGAGCGAATTTTCGTAAACTATCGTATTGCATAATGTTGAATTGTTTTGAAATTTGTGCTTTTTGAGTGGAAGGACATTTTTATGGCTGGAAATTTTATCGCAAAAAAACGTATTCTAAATAATAATCTCCTATTCCATTAGAGGTTTTGAATTTTTAGTTTTTTGAAGTTTTTATCGATTTTGTAGCAAATTTTAATGGCTTTTAAGTACATTTTTCCGCATAATTTTGAATGCTCTACGTTATTGTCAATAAACGTTTTTTGAGCAGTGTTCTTCAAAAAATATAAATTCAACGATTTTTGGCCATTTTTAGCCATTTTTAGTGATTTTGCAGTATATTTTTTGAAATTTGACCAATTTAATGTACTCAAAAAGTGATGACCAACTAACTCATCCTTTCGTTTGGAAAGCTTGATTTTTTGGCGCAAGAACGGAATTTATATCTCCATCTAAAGAAGAGTTATCGTCTGGAATGATATATATATATATATATATATATATATATATATATATATATAAAAGCGTCAAATTCTAGGATTCGTTTCAGAATGCCTCAAAACGAATTTCAATGAAAACTTTTTTCAAAAATTTTGACTTTAAAAATTTCCGACCCATTGCAATAGCTTCATTTTTCTACAAAACTTCGCAAAAATAATTATACTGAAAAGATTTATTTTGGCTTTAAAGTTTTTAGGATGCGCGTAGCGAGAGTTAGAATAGGCACCAAACTAAACAGATTACTCATATATTCGTCCAATCTACTAATCCATAGCTAACCTAATAATTTTCCAAAAAGGACTGAATTCCTATGGTTTTTTAATATTCCCGATAAGCAAACCGTATCCATATGGTAATTCAAACCACAAGTAGTATCAAAAATTCATACAACAAACAGTATAAAACTATAGTTCTATAGTATCAGAGTGGGAGAACGCCGATGCTTCTTAACGTCCAGTCTCATAATTGATCAACGTAGAACCTGATAATAACATTGCGATCATCTACAATTTCTAGTGTAGTTTCGTTAAGGCAATAACTAATGGATTAGTTGAATAGTATCATTAAATCAGTGAACGTGGGAAGCAGCACTCCTGCCTGCAGAGTGGAGTGGTGTAGGCAGTAATGACAGTCTATCTAGGGCAAGGCTTGGATCTCCTTTACCGACCCACTGGTCCGGCTAACGTCTTTACCTTACTTTTTTCCAAGCTCCGTCCCCGAGATTTTACCCGCTTTGATGCATTCACCTACAGACTCTTGCTATGGTTATTTTGGGCGTGTTTTTGTATCAATGGGAGTTTTTCTGTTTGTAACTCGTGTGGGTAGAACATAGATAGAATATTATATTGAGTTTTATTATATCTTGTGGAATAATACCTTTCAAGTATACTTATATCATATTAATAGTGAAGATTTAGTGGAAGACAGACGGGTTTCGTGATGTATATTGGCATAGTAACTAGCAAGACCAAGTAGCAGGATGGGTGCACACAGGAGTATATCCATTCTGATGCAGCCAACACAATAAATTATTGTACTAGGTAATCATTCTTGTACTCATACTATTCACTAATAATCAAATCCACAACAAACGGGCTATATCATACGAGATTTAATAATACGTTAAGCATGATATTCGTTACAGATAACTAATTATGGATATCCTTTGTATATTCAATGGAAAGAAAAACGTCAACCGACAAAACCATAATATCTTCTATGACACATAGACACTGCTTAAAACCAAAAATATGAATATTAAGTAATAATTTTTTTATTGCTGAAGCAGATTGATCTCAAGTTTATGATAAAAGTAATAAACTAAAATTGTGCCACTTTATTACGCATAGTTATGGTATATTATTTCTTCAGCTTAGTTCTTAAGCACATGGCATCAATCTGCTCTCATCATTTGCCCTAACGGAATGTATTCATTTGTAGCGAATCAGATTTTAAAACCTAAATTCTTCAAAAAAAAGCACGTTCAACGCTATAATTATAATATTATTGATATAAATTAATAAATAAAAATAACTAAATAAAGCATGAGCATGAAGAATGGAAAGTTGAATCGATAGAAAACTGTTGTATTATTACTCAAAATCTTGGGTGATATATACATATATATATATATATTAACTTCAATGTAGGCCTCCTCTTCAAGGAAGGAAACGATTCGAATTATTACACAAAGGTTTATTATTTCCGTATAGATAGCTCTTTTACGGAGATCACCGATTTATACCGGGAGTCCCGAAAGTAACATCCACCAAAACTTGTATCCATAATTTTTCAGATAACAATGTGAAACTAGGAGATGATTTTTGGGGCATCTGACTAAAGCGTATGAAAATCAGAAACCAATCCAAAAATGTTCAGACACCGATCCAAAGGTCACCTATTTGTGTACTTCAAAAATCGATTTCTCCATTTTTAGCAGAGACACAACTCTTTTTTTTATTTATTTATTTTTTTTATTTTTTTATTTATTTTTTTAGTGCTTAACACGATGGTGACACCAGAATTATAATATTTTATTCCGTTCTCTTATTGAAACTTATGAACCACGGAGAAGCGCGGTTTTCTCAAAGTACCTATCCATCTTTAGAAAAAATTCAAGGACAATCCAAGAACGGAATAAGATATTCCAATTCGTTGGTTTCACATTGTTGGCAATATTCGTTTCACCATCGTGTTCAGCACTGAAAGATAATATATTTAAAATCAGGTGTCATCCTGAAAAAAAAGAGAAAAAAACTAACGATGGCCGATTTTGTTCTTCAATTTGGGTAGTAAAAAAACTATGGTTTTTTAAATGATTGTTATTTGCTTAAAATTTAGTATCAGGCACACCAAAACGCCCCTCGAGTTCCACGTCGTCACATATTTCAAAAATTGTGGGAAAAAATTAGTGGGGGGGGGGGGGGGGGGGGGAGTTCATTTGAGACGCTCTGTGTAATATAGTCAAACTATTAACGATTTTCTCATTCTTCCAACACTGCCGTAGTGAAGCGCAAACGGTAGGTCCTACAGTTGTCTTTGTGTTATCTAATTTGATTAATTGAAGTGAGTTTAATCTAAGTCAACGGAAAAATTACCATTTTATTGTAAACGTTTTTGAGATGTTAATTTTCCACAATTTCACCCCATACATTTTACTTAATGTCGAGTTTTCAGGTGCATGCCCGGTCGATATGTAATTCGTAAGCCGAATTTCGTATTTTCGATAAAAAGCTTCTGACGACTAACGACGGATGAAAAGATTTGTTTTATCCTTTTTTATTTAATTTATTTATATATTTTTTAATAATTAGGTAATATTTAATTCTTTTCTTAAGTTATATTTTTGAAACGTGCGTTTCTCAAAACTTAAACCAATCAATTTTCAGAAAGGATGACAATTATTTTTCTTGGACAGTTTCAAAGCATTAAAAATTTGAATTCCGTGATTATTCAATTCTTTAAGTACACAATAGGGCTATCTGCGGCGATAATGAACCTTTGTATAATTTAGACAACCTTTAGAACCTTTGCTATCACAGGCTCATCATTGAAAATAATAAACCAAAAGGCGAAATCGTAATAATCCAAAGAGATTCCGCCTTAGTAGATAAATGCTATCATCCCTCAATCACCATCGGTAATTTATTTTTATTTTTGGTAGGCGAGTTGCTCAACGTAGTTTACAACTTATACTCCCGAAAACATCATGACCTAATCAGCCCACAGACACCACCATAAAATACAATAAATTTAATTGTACTTCGAAGCGAAGAACAATCACACTTTCTATTAATGTTTTGATTAGACGGCGATACTGCTACCTTTAATCAAACGTACTGCCGCTGCGTTATTCCTCGGTCTGAACTCTCGTGTTCTCGGGATCAATTGAATCTCAGGGGGTTTCGAACTACCTGAGAGGTCACGGGGGCTACTGGATTGAGTTGACCTTTTGACCACTGCGCGGCACGGAGCGCTCTTGTGGAAAATTGAAGGCTATTTATTGGGGACACCTACAGCATTACGAGAGAGAACGTGCCCACCGCAAAGGAATTATAAAGTTCACTGTTATCAAAAGTAGTAATATAGTTATATAAACAATTAGTACAGTTAAAACAAGTTGGATACCATAATAACAATTCGTTCATAATACTGAATTACGATTTGTCACTTTTTTAAATTTTGCAGCTGTGCTAAATATGTAAAGTTAAAATCAGACAACAATCAATTCGGTTGATACTGCTGATTATCCAATAACCTGCCTACCTATCTATAGATTTGAGTGAATGGCTGATTACATTGCTAAGTAAATCAATATGAATGACATGATTACCTCAGCATTAGCAGGACTAGCTCTGAAGCTGGGTCATATAGGCAAAGGTTCGATTATAAAGGGACGCCCTATATGCCCCCTCCGAACATGAGAATCCATGAGCATCTTCGAACTCCTGCTCGCACTTTGTCCTGACTCTATGAAAATTTGGGAAGAAAAGTGGCTCGCTCTGTTTCCTCTTGTATTCAAGTCCCCAGTGTATTCTTTAGTAGGTAAATTCGATAAACCAATACAAAACATAAAACATGAGTTCATGCATGCTGAAAGTTCAATTTCTTCTTCAATACTTCAGTTTTTCAAAAGTATGTTCGATATTAAACAGAAAACATTTATTTATAAGAAATACAAACGTAAGAATGTCTGTGTAAATGGGAGGAGTGAGTGGTTGAGTGGAGGGTACATGCTAACACAAGTAAAAAGCACTGCACTTAGCTCTACACAAATCACCGTCTTGGCGCGTACGCTCCACCATCCTTTTTTTATTCACGTACGAAAACAGTGGAAAAAACGCACGAGTAAATCTACCTAAAAGGTTCTTCGTCTTCGTATTTCACCCATCTCCCGAAGCGGGACATTTTTTCTTTCTTGAAAATAGCTTCTCCCTCCCGAACTTCACTCTAACAAGTACCCTTAACTAACTGCAGGTTGATTTACAAACCCGACTATACGTCTAACAACTATTTGCTGCCTTAGTAAGAGAAAGTGGAAAATATATTGTAGAGTTCCTCTTTAACGAGCTTCAATTCAAGTAGAAGCATACGATGTATGCGATGTATGTGCACAGGTACAGTGCAGTAGGTAGAGAACATTAGGAGCGTCTGAATTTACACTACGCAGGCCGCTTCGCTAGCGCTGCCATCCTAGCAAACCTTGAACTAATGTTCCTATCAGCATATCAGTATCTGCTACAATTATCATCTGTTCATATCGCTACCTGTCAAGAATATATTAATTTGTCAGTGTTTCTCGTGTGTCTCGATAGAGTTGGTAAACTAAATAGTCATGTCCGGAAGAATTGTGCCTATAACAATGTGCTTCGTGCCCCAAGAGTTGTGCTTCCAAGTCTACATATCGGAAGCCTTGTTTTCACTTTTGGGAGATGACAATTTATTTCTTTACTCCAAAATCAAAATCTCCACTCGCATTTTACGTTTTAGACCATTCGTAACAACTTGTGTGTGTTCGCAACTCCTTGTAACAAACTTGATTTCCACAGATTTTATCCGATTTTGAAGGCATGTTCACGGGATGTGGCACAGGAATTAGGGGTGGGGGCTTTCGATATGGTTACCTCAATACTAGTCCTAACAAGACTATGATGCCAAATTTTGTGTTCCAAATCATCCCCTCTCGTACTAATAGTTGTACGAGATGTAGATGTATTCTCATACAGATCCTACCAAGAGTATTTAGTGTTCCAAACATTTCCCTCTACACCCATTTTTGAGCATTAGTTGTTCCTTTTGCACCATTTACCGAATATTTATTCACTGCTTATAAATTTGAGATCTGACGCACCCGCAACGATCGAACGTACCCGTGCAAATCCGGTGCGAGCGAATCAAAACAAAGCCTACATCAAAGAACAACTTCTTGCTAGACACCCTGATGAGATTCTGAGCCCAGGTCCGATTTTAATAATAGTGGTAAAGCGTTGAGAGAGACGAAAGGGATTCGTCTTGTCTTGAAAAGAAGATCCCCGTGGACTGGCGGGGATGCTGGGCGTGCGTGAGACGGTAGCCCCCTTGCCAGCTACCTGTGTTACGGGTTAACACAAAAGAACAACCTTCTAAAAGGAGATTTACAACTCCTGGTTCCCGAAGGTGTCGCTCCTCTGCCAGGTCGTCTATCGCTCCAGACTCCAGAGGAAAAAACGATCCTGCTCCAAGAGAGGTTCCCAGCCGCTGCTTTCAGAAATACGCAGCGAGTTAACTCCTCAAAACCTCAGCAAGATTAGAACTAAATGTGAAACATCTGATGCGACGCTTCACACAACCTTCCCAACTACAGCTCAGTTTATTTAGTTGCAAATGCAGTAAGTCGTATCCAGGAAGAGCACTATTTTATTTAATGTTTGTTTACTTTTGTGGGTATTATAATAATATACAGGGTGTCTACCTATCGGGCGCACCACCGGCTAGGGTTCAATTTTACTACTAATTTATGATTTTTGTGTGTCCTATAACATATATTTTTAAATCACGCTAAAGACCACATTTTCCACTTTTAAGATTTTTCTTGCATTTTTGACTTTGTGTCACTATAACTGTCATAACTCCTTTAATGCCCAGTCAAAACTCAAATCTAATTATAACGTTGAAAAGAGCGTTAGATTTCCTGTCTTTCTGAGGGATTTTCACAAATTTTTAAAGGGAATGGACAAATAAGCCGTAATTGAAAACTTTGTGAAATTTCGAAAATGTTCACTTTCTTCAAAGTTTGCCTCTCGAAACGTTCTATGAAAATACTATCGAATCGTAACACTTGCATATCTCCCGAACCCCGCTATAACCGAATTTTACACTTCATCTAATTAGCTTCACCCTCAAAGTCACATACAATTTATATCTCCAACTGAACTCAAAATTGTGAGCTAACGTGCTACTTGGTTAGAAAGGGGTTGGGAAGATATAAGCAATTATTACCATTAGATTCAGCGTTAAAAAAAGTACGTTGAAACCAATCCCAAACTCTTTTTTGGATAGAAGGTCATTTTTCGAGAAAACCCTCGATTTCATTGGAAAACAAAAGAAAAAGATGTTTTTCAACATCAAGACACATAATTATCTCCCTTAATTAGCAAAGTAAACGTGAAATTGACTACAACGTTGCAAGGCTGGGATTGTGATGCAACTTTTTGGCTTACAGCGTGAAAATTTCCATCCAGGACGAATTTTCATCCAGGACGGTTCTGGAGACAAGCTTCGATAAAAGTGAACATTTTCGGAATTTTATACATTTTTCAATTACAGCCTATTTTTCACCCATTTATTTCATTTCGAAAATTTTGAAAAGACATCAGAGAGATAGGAAATCTAACCCTCTTTCCAATGGTATAATCGGATTGGAGTTTTGATTGGAAATGGATGTTATTGATCGCAATTGGGAGTTATGACAGTTTTAGTGACACAAAGTCGAAAACGCGAAGTAAATCTTAAAAGTGGAAAAACCGGTCTTTAGCGAGAATTAAAAAATTTATATATTAAAGATATATATATAATAGGAAATCCAAAGCCAGTGGTGCGTCCGAAAGTGAGACACCTGTACAGCGATTTCCTCCTACCGTTGTAGAAGTATTGCACTATTCAGGATGTTAGAGAATTTCAGCAGTACTTTGCTATTATATTCTATCTCTCTACATTTTCCCCAATCTATACTTGAACCACTTATCACTTCCCTTTCAGGACTTCCGTGGGCATAATAAACATTGAATACCATTACAATATGAATCTCTCGTGTTATTTCATATAGTGAACTCCAATAAGTGATATACACTTTTTCACATTTTTATGTAATAGCAAAAACCTAGCATGTCTGCAGCGTCTATGACTCGTGAATACTAGAGAATAATATAATACTATAAATCATTGTTTTTTAATTGTTAGCATTGGTTTTTTTTCTTTTCAATTCAAATAATTAATTTGAGCCCCATTTGCAACCATGATGCCGGACTCCCGGAGGGGTACATTTACATGACTCTAATTCGAACCATAAATAAATCTCTACCTACGCATGTACGCGGAGAGTTTTGAAGACGACCTTCTCAAGCCCCAATTATTCAAGGAGAAAAATCATAAAAAGCGAATATTCTTGTTCACAAACACTGGATTGTTTCATGAGAACCCGGCCTAAATGTGTTCTGTTCCAAATGATTTACGCTGCTCACCTTTATTTTGTCGCCCTACTTTTGCCCGGTAGGTATTAAGATTCGTCTATCGCAGTTATACTGTTGTCTGTCGTATGAGAAATTTTTCCTTTACGTTTTTTTACTACTCTTTGTGATTCCCTTACCAACAAATAAACTATTTGAATTGGATTAAATGCATATTATGATGTATGATGTTTATGAATGAGATATATTTATATTCAAGGGCTTGTTGTATTTATTTTGGCTTTAATGTTGGAACCTTTCCGTTCTGACAGTAATTTCAACAGTTTCATCCAACTTTCCCAGCTATTAGTAAGAAGTAAGATTATTCATTTAACAGCTAATACCCTATCAATATTAATAAAATCGTAAGTATTTCTGTCTGTATATTGATCAGAATCAAGAAATTTTGTGTTTCTTTCACGTTTCACGCTATTTGTAGATGACTGGTACGATTTTCTCAATTTTTCTCTGTCTGTCTATCTGTCCATATGTTTGTCCACTTTTCACGGTTACAGGAGTCATTGGCCAACAAATATGAGTGGTATGAAATGTCTGTATCAGTCCAACTTAAATTAAAGGCTATTAGAAGTTTTTAAAATTTAAGCCAGAATGGGTGGTTTAAATCCCCCATCCCCCCTCCGGGAGTGGGTGAAAAAGGGTTGTAGACACCATTGAAAGAACTGAGGATCTGATTGGTTGAATATTTTTGGATTATTACAACTTAAATCACAGGCTACTTTAAAATTTTCAAAATTGCCCCATAGAGGGGGTTTTAGGGGAGGAGGGGGGGATGGAGTATCTTTGCCATCACTGAACAAATCTTGGATCTGAGTGAGGGAATATGTTTGGATTACTCTGACTTGAACCACATGCTACGTAAAATTTTCCGAATCTGACCCATTGGGCGTGTTTTGGGAAAGGAGGGTATCATGGGGGTGAAATGTGGTATCATGGACATCAGTAAATAAACGGGAGACGTGATTGTTGAAACACGCTCGGGTTACTCCAACTTGAATTTATTTCAGACTAGGTACTTGGAATTTTCAAACCCGACCATTGGAGTTGGGGGGGGGGGGGGGGGGGGTTGAGGTTGTGAAATGGGGTTATCTTGGACATTACTAAATAAACTGGGGACCTGATTGCTAAAATATGTTTGAATTACACTAACTCAAATCAGAGGCTATTTGAAATTTTTCATATCTGGACCAAAGGGGGTTTTTTCTCAAAGGAGGGAGGTCGGGGATGAAATGAGGTATCTTGGACATCACTGAATAAACTGAGGACCTGATTGTGATTGATTAAATATGTTTGGAGTACTCTAACTTGAATCACAAGCTACTTGAAATGTTCAAATCTGAACCACAACGGGTATTTTAACGGAGGGGTGGGGGTGGAATGGGGGTATCTTGATCATCACTGAACAAACTGAGGACCTCATTGATAAAATATGTTTGGATAACTCTAAAAAAACACAGCCTACTTAGAAATTTTCAATTCCGACACATAGGGGTGTTTTGGGGGTAGGGGTTTGGAAAGGGGTATCTTTGACATCATTGAACGAACTGGGGATCTGATATGTTTATATTACGTCAAACCCAATCACTGGTAACTAACATTTTTTCTAGCCTCAACCATAGGGAGGTGTTTTTGGTAAAGAAAAAAAAAGGAGGCGGGAAGCGGTTAGCTAAAAGGAATAATTTGATCATCACCGAACGAACTGGTGATCTGATGTTCGTACGAATGAAATTGGATTAGTGCGAACGTTCTTTCAGGTTACCTGTCCAGAATATTTTTAATGTGAAAAATGTGGAGTATTTGGGGAGAGGGAGTGGGGGATGATCTCAGTAGTTTGGTCCTAAAAGGTAATTTATAAGTAAGTTCTTTAAAGTGAGGACTTTTCTGAATCAGCTCCATAGGGGTGTCGCAAAATTTGATTTTCGAGGGGGGGTAGGATGCCTGCGTATATTTAAGTTAACCTGTGCAACACACGGGTGAACCATCCAGTTTTCTAATATCATAATATTCGCTGTTATATTTGAATGTACTCACCTACGTATTGGGGATCAAACCAACGTATTAGTCTTTATATTATAATTTATACGATAATACCTTATAAATAAGGACCAACTCCAAGAATATCAATCCATGTTAAACCATGCAGTTTTAAAATCGTTGTGATTGCGTTTTATGCGTGTAGAAACAAGAGAGAATAATGAAAGTCACGAAGTTAGTTTAGACTCTACTTAACGAGCATGTTAACACAACTTCACGGAATCCAAAATATCCTAATTTACATCGTACATCTTCGGCCAGACTCAGCAGTGAATTAGCTGGATGGATTGTAGATATTATACAACAAAAAAAGTATATGAACTGCCAACTATTCTATTTCATGAACAGTATATTAGATCACATCCAACAAGTAAATAGTGTTGCTAGGGTGAGCATTAGAAACTGCAGAATGAAGGTAATGTCAAAGCAAACACCCACTATTGCCGCGGAAAATCGTATACCATTTGTATTGTGACACTGCTGCTTGCGTAAACGAGCTGATCATCTGGAACGATGGTGGTGAGATATAAAAAGCCATCTGAAATTATAGACGTACGAATTCTAATACAAGTATACTTTTCTGATCAAGTCCACGAAACGCAAACCATTTTGCAAATCCGTCAGAATTGGTAAACCTTGGTAATCCTTGGTTGTGCAACCAAGGTAATAACCTTTCACGAAGCCATCAATAGTAATAGCACTATTATCTTTTCTATGAATTATTGCCCCTATTCGAATACCCTATGATCAACAAGGAAACTGACCGTAGAGGTAGCATTTAAAGGGTTAACTCATTCACAATTCATTCGTAAAGCGAGAAATGAAGAGACCTCATCCATACAAATGGTTCCCCTCCCGCCACCAACCATCGTCAAAACGGCACGAAGCGAGGAATATGAAACATAATCATACCAGCAAACGCTCGAGCTAATTGCGTTTGAAGTCAACCCTTTTTCGGTCTGAAAGTGCAATATGGTGGTTATCTCGCCATGTGTTCATCACAATTGTATAATTAATAGGAACTCCGGATTAATAATTAAACGCTTGCAGCATTTGCAGTGACATCAAGGTAGCTATCTGTTCTAGTACGGAGAAACCCGGTTATTACGATCGGATATTGCAGCGAGGTTAGGGGGAAGTGGAAACAACACATGACTCCTGAGCGTCATCTGCCCGTAGGATTCCTTCCTCTCGATTAATTTTTCAATTGAGCGTAAGGTGGTCAGCTGGGAGGGTCTCATCAATTTTCAAACTTTTCCATCTTCTCCTGACCGCTTACTAATGGGGTTTTAAACCTATTAAAGCCCGAAGCTTTAATCGCTTTATGGTCATCCCTCCGCTCAAGGCGATTTCGGAAGAAGTTTTTTTTGAACGGTGTCAGAGAGGATAGCTTGATAACGAGATCGGGATTTTCGATCTCGCACTTGTTGATTTAAGGTGGTCAGCTGAAAGCTTACTGAGGTGTAAGTAACGCATGTACCTACTTCTATATACATCATGAGAGGATGGTGATGAGAACTCATCAGAGTCCAGATTACTTCCCTTGATGGACCCAGAAATGACGTCCTCGAGCGTACACATCACCCATCGTAATGAGATTTAACCTGCTCGAATGATAGAACATTTATGGACAAATTTCACTTGATACCAAGAATATAAGCATTGGTACCTGCTGAGCCTGGTAATGTATATCTTTCACTCTTCCAAGATGGAATTGTAGTGCAGCTACAGTAATCCGTTCATTATTTCAGATGAAATTTATATCAATTATGTACTCGTTGATTTAATCAAGAACCAAATATTTTCATCAATCAAACTCAAGAGAGTTCTTCCTCCTCTCCTTCCTAAACATTTGTTTCTTGTTTTGTTGTTTGTCGTACCTAATCATGTATCCACGAATTCCAGGAATCTTATTTTCTCTGACCAGTTTTCCTATTGCAAGCGACATGTCAGAGAAGATTCTGGACCAAATAGCAAAATTAACCTTCAACGTGGCCAGTGTTTAGACCAGAAGCTTAGAAATGCTTAGACTGCCCATAGAAGAATAGAATTAACAATCTTTATAATTGTAATTAACAAAGAACAGGTATAACAATCTGTCTCTAGCCATAACCACCTTCTAAATTACAAGAATTCTCTATAATTTCCCAGTTTTTCTTTTTTTCTTTTAATGTCAGAACGTTTAAGAATTAGGCAAAAAGACCTGGACAAAAGAAAGAGGAGTTTGAGAGATCTATCTAAGCTGTTATGTCAGATAAAGAGTCTTTTCTCAATTTCTATAATTTCGTTAAGTAGTTTATCAACATCCATAGCTACTTATCTATGTACGTCATTTTCCAAGTCTGAGTGAATGATAGTTAATGTTCCTAATGACAATGAAGACTTAGGGAATGTACCAAAATTTTATAATACTTTTTAATGCTTACTTCAAATTTACATTATTAAGTGAAGGGGTTATATTTTCCAGTAGGTAAATTGATAAGTAAGTTATACTGTTACCCTAGTATGCTTTTAGTATCCTAATTCTAGACTGAAACGAGATTATTACATTTCCATTACAAAATTAAGCTTATTTAATCCAACGTGCACCTTACTCCTACTAAAATCCATTTATCCCTAGGCTTTAAATTGTCTGTCTTTCCCTACAATAGGGACGAAAATTCCATGTCGAATGAGAAATCTGTATGCATTTTTGAGCTTCAAGAATTTGCTGAATACTCAAGTTAGTTGTGAAAGTCATACAATTATTGGTTTGTTTCTAGGTTGGAAAAGGTAAAATGATAAAAATCAAAATATAAAATTTTTCGTGCTAACAGTTTTTAATAAGTTAATAGTTTACCTATTTTATTTTTGATTTCTGGAATCTAGGTAAATGTAATAATCCGGAAAATTCTGGATAGGGACTTGACTTTTTTCTAGGTTAGTTGAGTATATATAAAGATATTTGTTTACGCCGCTCATTTGTTTTTTAACTCACCTATGTACATTTTGTTTCACACATAGCACAGATCAGACTATCGATTCAGACTGCAAAGTTTGTTGGTATATATTTATAGATTTCATTTAGAACATTTGAACATTCACTTTCTTATTACTGGTATAATTTAAACATTTTTCGTACCTCTGCCTCTAAAATCTATTATTTTTTCACAAACAAGTTTCATTCCTATCTTGGTGTTATCTTTAAATGACGCTCTCACTTTGTCGCCGCAATTTGAGAATTTCGCTGCTGGAGTCGGTCAGATATAGCTTTCGCAGTCTGGAGGAGCTCTTGGTACTTGGTGGTAATCACAGGGGTTCGGTACCTCGTGCCACTTACATGGCACCTTAAAGGGGACGGTACTATAACCTTCAAGTACCTATTGTTACCTGTTGTTGTTGGTGTTGTTGTTGATTAAATTTTTAACTAAGGTAAAGCTTCCTCGATAGCTCCCATATCTGCCTCTCTCTATTGCTGTCCGTGGAGCCATCCATTACCTCGTTCCAACTGAAACTCCTTTACTATTGATGCATAGAGACTAGTTACAAGAATTATTTATCTACTGTATCGACTCAATGATATTGTTTAACGCGTCATCAAGAACTACTGTTTCTTGGGTGATCACCCCATAGGTGATCCATCCACATTTCCCAAACAAGAAATATAACTTGGAAAATCCAGACATTGCATCTCCAAACCATCATCATGAATTTTCTTACTTCTGTTTCCCACACACACGCTACTTGGACTTTCTATCAAAAATGGAAGTATTCCTTCCAAATGGGTTATTAAATGGTGTATTATGAATTTCATTATCCAAAGGCTCCCAGTAATTGGTTCATATTTCCACACGCCTATATTTTCTAGTTCTTTTTCTGTATGGAGAATAGCTAAATACCCCACCGGGTCAAACAACATCAACATATTTCTGAAACCATGAGTAAGAAACCAGGATGTAATCTACAGCATAATTTGCCCTATGAGAATAATTAAAAACTGGATTTTACTGGTAGAAACGTTACCCTTCAGAGGTAGCCATTACTCATACAATTTACTGATGTGACCTCTGAGAAAATTTAACCCTTTAAATAGAGTCACCTATTCCAGTCTTCGTGAGACGATAACACGGCAGTGAGGGAGTTGGTGATGTAGTGGAGGGAGAGGGGTCATACCATTAATTATATCTTATCTTCAGCTCGGTGCCACTGGAAATATAATGGGTGTTGTGTCAGTCTCCTTCACTATGCCCCTATGCGGAGCAGGCGGGTCACATGTGTTAGAATCTCTAAGATGAGATAAGAAAAAACTTGAGGTTCCGAAGGAGCAGGTCCGACTCGAGCTGCGCTGCTTATGGAAAAAGGTCCCTTCTTACTACGTCGTGTGAGGGTGTGTGTCTGTTATCGCCACTCGCCACGTTTTTATGACCCCTTCGGAGTGAGAAAATCCAGCTCACTTCTGGTTTTTACGTCCGATTTTGTATTAGTATTTTCGTTCGGTATCGTAAACACACCGTGCAACTGTAAAACACACCCCAGCCGACCTATGATTATAACTACTACTCTTTGAAAATGTCGTATTTATTAATATTTCACCAAGATAAATGTATTTCTACAAGATATATGTATGGTAGGTATGAAACAAGTTCATGATCGAAACATGTGATAGAGAAGTGATCTTTGATAGAGTACAGAATGTAAGGTTTAGCCATGTATAAGTAGGTTCTTATTGGTATGTCCACAATACACAAGATCTTACGAATCGAAAGTTGGAAAAACAAACATTTTGATGAGTAATGTATGCAAAACAGGGACATGTATGGTTGTACGTTTTTTTTTTAAACATCTGCCAAGTTGGGTGTGGCACATAGCTTCCTAGTTTACCTACCACCATCTTCCAAATATCATCCAAATTCTTCTCAAGTTTTAGGTACCCCCCCCCCCCCCTCCCCACCAGAAGTGCAATGGGGGCCTATCCTCGATAAAAAGGTAGAGGAGGTAAACAGTATCCCGTCAGAGAGATACCACTCCTACTATAGCTTTTAATGCTTTAACATAGCTTTTAATGAGCCGTGATCGGAGTAGATTGGTTTCCAGGGACCTGGAAAGCCCATCCAACGCCAAACCCAGCTTCTCAAGAACACGAGAAAGGCAGCGACGCCCGTTGTTTCACCAACGGGACGACGACAGCGCTATCTCTGAAGCCCTGACGGGACCTCGATGACGGTAACTCTGTTACAGTTGCATAGCTGATTTTTTTTGCTCATGCTTGGGTTTTCCCTCACTCCCTTAAATAAATTCTAATAGGTCTCCCCTCATGTAAACAAACCCTGACCCCTAGGTAATCTAGCTTCAGAGGGACGTTCTTAAAAACACGGAGCAGTTTTAGTAAAGCTCTCATTGTACGGTATGACAGCAATAGTTGCATTTTATAAATTTCAATATGCATTTCTTTTCCTCACATTTCAGCACATTCAATGCATACTTACTTGCACAAATATTTATTACGTTCAAGCATATTGTCTATAACGTTTTTCCTTTTTTTTTTTTTTGAAAAAATTAGTCAATTTTCGAAGATTCGGTTTTTGAAGTCGCCGATGTGTTGTTTTCATCAAAATACTTGCACATTTTCGCGCACCTACAGTTCTAACGTCTGATATGAGGTATGCAATTTATTTTCTGATTAGATCACCAACATTTTCCGTCACTGTTCAGTGTTAGTAAATGAATGAAGTGTGAACAAGAAAAACATCCGGATTATCTTCACAACAGCCCCTTCTTCCTCTGTCGACTTAGAATAAACGAAAACAATTAAGCTTTTCCTAAAAACAAAATGAAGAGATAATTTTTACAGAAAATAATCCAGTGGTGATCTCTGATGAGGGTGGAGGGAAGTGCATTAAGTAATTCCGAAGTAAATATGCATGCGTCGTACATATTTTTGAATCGGGATGAGGCCTACGAGTCATTGCATATTCAAAAGGGGGCAGTTGCCTCGGAGCATATGGCGGCGCTGACACGGCTGGCTCGTGTTTCATCGATGGACACCACAGATTAATAAACAATACGGAGCAAACGGTAAATTATGGTCGCGTCTTCCTTCCGATATGATGATATCAAACATTCAAAACGTTTCAGGCCAATACGGTTTATCCTGTTGTGGGTGATCGCTACAAAAAGGACTGCACTCAATATTTTGGCGTGAAGGTTGTCTTGTGGTGATGTTTCCTGGAATGACAGATTTAGGTAGGTACATAACTATAGTATCAAAATATAGCGATGATCTAAATGTAACACTAGTGGTAGAAAAATAAACTAAACAAATGAGTTTGTTGCACAGTCTAGTCTATAACAAAATGGCTGTGGTTGTAGGTATACGGACATTCATGACTAGAAGTACTTACCCGAATTCTCTCGACCCACTGACTCGTCTCCTCATTTCGGTACTAAGCTTATTTGGTTCCTTGGAATATGATCAGTTTGGAAGGGGCTATATTAAATGATGTTCGTACAATAAGTTTATGTAATGGGATGAAACGATATTAAGGAACATATTTAAGTAAACTGCTGTGTTCAGAGATAAATATTATGGTGTCTAGTATTTGTTCAATAAACTAAGCAGACGTTCTGCCCTACCGACTGTGAGCCTTTAGTTTGCGCTATTCTGGGGGCAACGAACACAATTGTTGTAGGAATCAAAATTCTAGACTACTTGCGCGGACAGTAGTGAATTGACAAGTTGCTTCGATGAAATAGTACAATTCTGAGCGTTATTTCTGTCTTGCTCAATTAAATTTGAACGTGAAAACTACAAATATCCGTGCGCACTTTCCTACTCTTAATTTTCTCTAAACACATTTTGTTCCGTATCTGCCTTGCATGCAGGTCCTTATGATTCACATAACTCACCCTCAATTTGCACCAATAGCATTCAGACCATTTCCAGGAATCGTGAGTATTAGTCTCCAGATGTCCCCGTCGCTTGTGGGCCTGAATTCCGACAAAGATGTTTATCTCACGAACGAATCCAATTTCGCGAATTTCCTAAACACGGCGGGTCAACGTGGCTGCACCATCCCTTCTATATCTATTTAGGTCCATATAAAAAGTCTACTTGTTGACAACAACAGCTAATTTCCTCATATTTTCAGATAAAACACGTGGATAGAATTTTTCTGTTTATTACAGCGTTGTTGCAACTTTGTTCACGTCAACGTCTTCTTGCATACCACGGGCCTAACTGTCAGAGGTTTAGATCAGAAGAAAGAAATATTTGATGAAATTCGGTTAAATAGGTCAACGGGGCTCATTATGAAGCGTACCATATTAGGTATGTTCAAAATGGACCAATTTTTTCTACTTATTTTCAACTCATTTGTTGTGCAATATTGTTGTGGTTGTGCAATACAACGGTCACAGAAATTAATTCTAACGGAGTTTGAAGAGCTTAGTAGCTAGGTATACTTTCGTATCAGTTGCTTGATTGATTCTAGTGTTCGACTAATGAATTGTGACTGTTCATATCAAGTTAATTAAAATGTATATACTTGTAATAATGCAATAGGTTACTTTAGGTTGTATTTTGCTATTTTGCGAAATGATAACGAGTTAAGTAAAGAAAAGCTCTTACAACCAACCAAGTGGTCTCTTTCACCTCTTGCACCAGGATACTAATACGAAGCACAGGCTGAGGTGAACAACCGAACCTCCGAGGAAGAGATTAATAGTTCTGCCCCACTACCAGACGGCTCGGGAACCTCCTCCCTCTGTTGGGAGTCATTCGTCATCCTGATGCTGCAACCTCCATTAACTGAAACCTGGCAAGGTGGTTTTTCAATCCAAAACCGAACTAAAAGTAAGTTGACGATATTTCATGTTGTCTCCGGTTGACACATGAAATCAAGAGTTCGTGTTTAACGATTATTTGTATAAATCTGCAGAGATCGTCACATGTTTCACCAATAACCATCTATATATACTGTATTTCATCTATATGTACGTTATACTGATGGATTTCAATATTATACCTAGTAAGATATATGCAGTTTGCCAATGATCGGCTGATGTACCCAATATAAATAAAGAAAATTCGTTTCAATCGGCAATTGGCTTCTATAATCAACTTATTGTTTTTTGAAACTTCTTGGAAATATTTTCCCTTATTACTCTTTTCGCTAAATTTGTTGGAAAACTTTTCCATTTTATCATCAGTTCACCAAAATTGTCTAGATGCATCAAATTATGTAGATGATCTGGATAAAATAAAACACAAATAATCTGGATAAAATAACTACCTACGCAAATAATAAAACACTTGGTATTCTACTTACTGTATGATTCGTAGGTGTAGATTGCGTTGTGAATAATATAATCCGTTATAAAATCAGTCTGCATGTCGCCACTGATTCATGTACTGGTACATGTTTTCGGGTTGTGAATTTGCATGAGTCGATTTACTATGTAACTGAACTGATCGGGGGGATCTTATTCGATACTGTAGGAATCCAGCCGGGTTACTACCTAGTTATGTACTCATACGTATCTCATCTGCTTTCATTTTCGAAACGACTTCTGAACTATGATGTTCTAACAAGTGGGGAACCATTACATTCGCATGAAATCTGACGGAGTTACATATCCCAGGATCACCTCCATTGTGAGCCAAAATAATTAGAAAATTATTCCGGTATCGTGCTGGTTTCGCAATTTTCAAACTGACCGCCCAGTCCAAAAACATATCCATGCTAAAATTAACGCCTTTCTTCTTTGATGCGGCCCATGTGTGGGTTGCAATCTATCATTCTGTTTGGATTTGGAGTCACATATTATGTTCTCGATGATGATGAGAAATTTACTGCATCATCGATATTGATAAAATATATGAGAACACTATTAAATACCTGCGCATATGTTAGCGATGCAGAGGTAATTTTTGAAAAGATGTCAACTCATTGATTATATTTAGAATACCCAGCATCTACATTTGGATCTTATCATTGAAATGACCGTTTAGATGACCAGAACATTCTCGGTTCACCCTCCACTGACCATGAGTTAAATCTAAATTGATGACTATTTCCCCTTCAAAAGCATTCTCAATGACCACCAAAGCGCTTCGCGCCCATAAACTCCTCAGTATAAACACCTAACCGTTATCTCCCGTACTAAAGATAGCGGATAAAACTTCGTGCTTAAAAAAACCTCATTGTCTTCATTAATTGTCCGTTTTTACCAGTTCAACCCCACGAAGCTATTTCTCCCTCCATTATAAAACGTTTTATTTGCATAATGTCGCTACACAGATAAACCAATGGTCACGTCGCGGCTTGCGTCCGGGGAATAGCGACGTGACCGCAGTTTAAGGAAGTTATGTCTTCGCTAATAATCCTGGATAAGGGGTTTTGTGAAAAACAGCCAGTTAAAATAAACTGCATGGGAATGGGCCATTCTGCGGTATAAATAACCACACGATAGCGATCGCGTGCGTAATGCCCTGACTCTCAGTTTTCACATAATTTTAGATAAAGTTGCATGTTTTGCTCCTGACATCTCTTTCTGGTGCCGTCAACATTCAGAATAATGCACCACCGATTCCGTGAAAACGTTTCTCTATGAAGCTGGAACGTTTTTATATTAATTTATTCAGTCGTACAGTGAATTACGATTTCATCCTTTTTGTCCCTTTATCGTCGATATTGTGAGCACGCTGTCGAATCACAGGAAGCTCTTCTTCAGATCCATCTGTTATTACACTACTCAAAGCAAGAAAAGTCGGTCAATATGGTTTCGCAAAATACTCCGCTCCACAAGTCACAGGTTTGATTTTCCAACATGGAATTTCTCAATACTTACTTAGCTGTTAGAAAGTCATACGAAAAGCGTTAAAAGTGGTCCCAGGTTCGGTTTATTACCATGACAGAGGCATGTTGCAATAATGACATGATTGTCAGACAAAATGCGTTTTTGAAATCAATCGCACTCTCCGCGTAAGACCAATTGTGAAAGGAAAATGAAATTTCTCAATTTCAGCCCTGCATTATCTATGCCGCGATCAAAGTAAGAGAAATAAAGAAAAAACTTTATATATTCTATATATATATATATATATATATATATATATATATATATATATATATATATATATATACATATAACAGATACACATAACACTCTTGGAAAATTTCTATAGTTTGTAATAAGATATGTTACAAATGTAATACGCAACTAGCCAATTTACACTTTTATTTTCATCTTCTATCAGGTTCGACACCATTGTCAAAAACATTACGAAACGTATTATTGTATTTTAATCTTCTGTACAAGAGAATCTTCAGAAAATGCTGGAGCCGAAAAGATGACCCGAGACCTGGAGGCTGCATTAGCTCACCCGGGAGCACTTGAAGAACGATAAAAGGAGGGATTTGTCGTAATCAGTTTTTCCCGATGCCTTTTAATCTATTTGAAGTGTGTTGTTTGGCACTTGTCAAGGGAACCTGGACATGTGCAGTCGGCTCCCTACATCTGGCTACTGTAAACACCCGACCCGCTGGCTTCTTCTCTCTCTAACACCATCGCTGTTTCTCTCTTTTATTTTTTTCCGTTCCCCTTCGTCTTCGTCTTTATATATTTTTTCTCTCCTTTTTCTAGGACTTATCTGTCACCGTGGTCAAACACGAGAAGATACTCAGGGTCTTCGTTCTTTTTGGCCTCTACCTTCTACCAGAGATCGATAGCTCCTGTCAAGCGATCCCCTTTAGTCGGACTTGACGTATCTTTCTGAAACTGAAAAAGGATGTATTTCTTTCTCCGAACAATAGGAACGATAATTGCTACCGAATGCATACCTATTTAATCACCCGTGTTACACGTAAAGGGAATTTAGAAAAATGTTGGTTGACCTCTTGAGTGATTGATTATAACTCCAACTAGCTACGATGAACCTACCCGAAGTAAACGTTGGTATTTCTGCTACATTCATGTTCCATCAACCTTTATTATTTTATAGATTTATTCATGCAGTGCCTTCATTATTAAATCAATATTTATGTCCAAAACGATATTGATATCTTAACATGATCGGTACCGCCTATTGATATCACAAGTAGTGCCTAATTTGATCTAAATCTATTTAACTTTTTTCAGTTCTGGAAAAACAAGTTGCCTAAAATAATAATGTCCACTCATATTTAGAGTGTGGAGCATTATTGATAACTTCTGCTTACCGGCTTCGTTTTATATTCTATGTTTGTAAGTAATTTCCTCACAGATATAGGTCTCAAAATTGATTATGGCATATGGGTTTTAGTTGTCAAGTCTACATATTTTTTCCCCACTGCGTCGTACTATAAGATTCGATTTTAAAAGAACCGAATTCGAGGAAATTCAAAATGACTGAAGGCAATGATTTCTTGTGGTAGGGAATTCATAAAGAAGGTAGGAATCAAATAATGATCGATAATAAATAATATCATTTATTTTTATCTGATTAAGAATTCGTGCTAAGAGTGTTGGAGTTAATAATCGGTGGATTTGAGAAAAAAAATCTTTTCTGAATCAAATTATAGTATATTAATGTACTGTTCATAGAGTGTTTTGGACACTCTCAGTGGACGGCTGGAACTCTCCCAGAACTTGATAATTTAAGAAGAAGACCATGCAATAAAATAAAGTTATGTTGTTATATCGGTATCGAAGTTTATCTTTATTTTATTGAAGTTTTAAAGTATCTGCTTAGGCATTCTTGAAAATCACCAGGTAACATGAACCTGGTACACAACCGATAAACATAGCGAGATTGATGTTAAGAAATTATGTTTACACTTTGTTACATCCAGTCATGTCTTTTGTTGCGACAATTTCGTCAACCGTCCTTAGTTTATTAGCATCGAGCATCTAGCATTCGAGTATTCAAGCTTATATGAAAAAGAGAGTTTCAACGTCACTAACATTTTTCCGTAATGGGGGAGACAATATTTTCATTCCTGGCTGACATTTCCATAGATGTCTCACTGCATTGCGGAATCCTACTCAAGCATTTGTGAAAATAGAGATTTAGGTAGTTGACAGTCTTGTCAACAACAATCCTGTCTGGGCAATAGACGTCTGCGATTTTCTTCATATAATTACATGGAAGTTACTAAGTGAATTAAAATGGATTGATTGGAAACTTCGCAACGAGTGATTTAGTTCGTATTTGAAGCTTTACGTCCAGGCAATGAACTAGTGCTGGTGCTTTTCACCAGTTTAAAAATTGATTCTGAACAGTTGAGAACAGAATGGACGAATAAAAGAAGACGAAGAAAGAGCTTTTGCGTAATAACATTTCTCACCACTGGCAAGTTCCCTAAACGATTTGAAATTGCTTACTTGGGCGATAGGTACTTTCGGGGAAATATCATTTAATGTCACCATCCTGTACCGAATGCTCAATTCTTGAATTTCCTATGTATTGTACATAGAGATCTTCCCCTTAACTCGAATTTTTACCGGCGTTATAACGTGAAATTGGGAGACTGACGATAGCAATACTTATCGATATTTTACGAGCGGAGGTGAATTACGATTACTTGTCTCTTACATGCAACAAAACCCAAAATGCTTCCGAGGGGCTGAGTGGGATAATCCACATCGAGTTTACAATCACCGGTAGTCACGAGAAAGGCCACTTAAGAACAGTCCTCATCTCACCTGACACTTTTTTTTATTATCATGAAATTAATAGTCTTCAATTCTTTTCAAATTCATGTTTGGATGTCTGGAAGTGTAATAAAATAATTTGAAGCTTTGAAATGGAATTATTGTACATTGGTCTTTATTCATTACCGTTCTTATAGGTATTACCTAATTAATCGCCCTTTCAGAAGAATTGCATAATAATGACTTAAGATGACAAAAAATGATTATTGATTATGAATGTACCAAAGTGTTTATAAATACAACGCTGCTTAAGTTAGTCGTGCCTATATATCTATGCCTACGTTTCTTGTAGACATGATATGAGCAACTTATGTAACATTGCATCAATTGGGGAGCTATTCGGTCCAGACGTTCTCGTTTTAGCCTCTAACCTTGACTTTCGCGTGAACTTTCACTAAGATATGGAGAGATTTTACATTGCGGTCAGATGACCCTCTAAGCAGGTGATCCAAGTCTATTGGAATCGCTTCATGATATATGTATGAGAAAATTCCGTGTTCAACTCTTGATTTGGTTTATTCCTTTACATATTAATACATTTTACGAAACGACAAACACATAATAATACAAATTTGTTGAAAATGTTTTTTTTTTTTTAAATTTATGGTTGATAAGTTGAGTTTGTCGATATAGTACTTCAAAAAAGTACGATCACCTGCCAAGGAAGATGCTGGCAGGATGGTTCAAAGGATCCGACTGGTCAAGGGGTGGTCTGGAACGCGAATTAGATGCAAAGCCTTTGGCATAAAAACTAACGAATTGGCGTATGAGAAGTGACAGGGAGGTAGACAGCAAGTTCGTGCTAAGCGCTAGGTAGAGCTTGGAATACAATCGTCAGCTGCTTAGTCTATGATGAAAAGGGTAATGAGAAGATTTGATTTCGCAATCTCGTTGTTGACTAAAGTTACTTTTTAGGTAATTTTGGTAAAGTAGGTATAGGCCGAGCATAAAACATCTGCTGGATAAAAAATAGTTTTACCTGTCAATTTTGGTGATATGTAAATACTACGAGTATCGCGAAGCTAATCTCGTTGACTCGAACCACTTAAGACATTTCTAAATCTCACAAGCATTTTTCTTATCGTCCCTGTGATTGCCTGTAATAGTAGTAATGATGGCAATGAACCTTAGTTAATACGATTCATCTCATTCGTTTGGTAATTGTTCAAAAACAGTGTTTGAAATAATTGATTTGAAACCGTGAAGAAACCCTTCCTACTTGTAGCTTAACGGTAGCCCTCATAACCAGATCAGCTGACAGACAGAAACTTGGATATAGTGGAGGATCGAAGAGGTTTAAAGACAGAGTATGGAAAGGGGGGTTAAGAACACTTGAGGAGCTGATGACGAGATAACGGTGACCTAGAAAAGCAGATAGGGGAGCTCAAGCTTGACAGGGCCCGCAGTAAAAAGAAGCTTCGATAGTAGTTTCGTGGAGAGGAAGGAAAGTGGTGGTGGCGCGAGTTGTGGATCACGTCGTGGAGGGAGCGAAGATTGAGAGGCTGGGCCCATGTAGAAGGCATTATCCCTTCCAAGGGGACCACTCCACCCTCCTACCAGATGCAGGTGTGAGGACTCCGGAGTTTTTCCAATGTTGCCAAGCCTCATTGTTTACATCCGAGCTCTTATAACCGGTCTGGAAATAATGTAATAGCCGTCCCACACGGTCTTCTAGGATTTGTTTACGTTCGGATCTTACGAGGAGAGGCGAGGAAGACCTATTTCAATAAAATTAATAGGAGTAGTAACCTACTTACTTCCAACTCGGCACCCTCTCCTGGACATCTGGTGATATCCGACAGCTTGGAAGGTTAGCGCTTCTAAGAAAATGTAGGAACTGGATTACATAGTATTTACCTATAATAAATTACGTAAATTTATCAGGTAGGTATGCACATACGAGTAATATAAAATTTATCACTGGAATAATGCACTCTCAGGTGGTTTAATCTGATGAGAACGCTTCCTCTAAATGATTTTGTTAATGGCAACTCGAAGAATACTTATTTTATTAATAAATATCTTCAGGATTAATTGTGAAACACTGTCTTGGGATGGCCACATTGCGCACAAACAGAATGTATACATATGTACAATATAGGAGCTGCACTGGTCCACAGTGATGTCGTAAATTCCTCAATTAACCCCCTCCCTCTTCTAAGAAAACACCTCTTTTGGGCCCGATTTAAAAAATTTCTATAGCCGGTGATTTAAGTTAGAATACTCCAAACATATTCGACAAATCAGATCCCCAGTTGGTTCAGCGACGCTAGAAACGCTTTAACTCCCCCACCCCTCCCTTCCATTGTGGGTCACATATGAAAAATTTGAAAAAAGTAGTCTTTGACATGAAGTAGAGTAATCCAAACATATTAGACAATCATTATTCAATTAGGTATGGTTCATTTTTCATGGAATAGGGATATGAAATATAACCCTATGAATCTCCCCTAAACCTATATATAACAATGGCACATTATTTTACTGGTCCTGTAAGTAATGAATAGTGTGTATATATATTTATCAATTTCAGATTTAGCATTTCAGATAATATAAATTTGTACGTACTCACGATTCTTTGCAATATCTTCAATCCTGCAAATAATAAAATGCATTGAATTGAGATATATAATTCTATCATTAATTATATCTTTTTACCAAGCTAAGAATCACAAGTTATTTCAAATTAGAGTCTTTCCAGCTCTTTTCAACTCATAGTAGATATATTCGAACACCATGCAAATTGATGGTGGGATACACCTATAATAATAAGGCATCCAGGAAAGACATGAATTTTTTCGCTACTGAACGATTGACTGCACCTTGGAACAGTAGTATCATTTTGAAAATGAGAATACCTATCTTCTGCTGGCGATTCCGTTTGTTGCGTTTCGTCACGCCAAAACGCTCAATACAAGACAGTAAACTCTTCTCGGAAACCACTCAAAGCTGTTGCTTGCTCGTTTTTACCGATAGCGATTTTCCTTGGAGCAGCGGTAATAATAATCAAAGGTAGACACGCTCTTTGGCGAATAAATAATCAACTCAGTTTTTTGTCTAATCACGATACACTAGGTAACTATTATCGAGAGGTATAATTCAGTAGCTAGTCTGTATCCTTCTGCACAATTTATCCCTCTTTTAGGACTCACGCGTGTTAGGGCTCTCAACACAAAATGAGCAGGATTCCGACATGATTAATGATGAATCACATAAATTAAAAGTTGATATGAATGAAATTCGTGGACATGCTGACCAAGGGTCGGGCTCAAGTTAGTTCTTCCCACAATGCGACGCAGAAGTGTTTACCGAACTTTTTTCACCGTGGCGTGCGTTGTAGTGTTTATACGAACTTCATGTGGGATTGTGATGACAGTTTTTCACTTCCCAAACATAACGTGCTGTAGGTAGCTAGTAATTATCGAGTTGTTATATTGCTTGTTGTTAATGGCGTGCAAACAGAACTTTCAGTACTTCCAGTAATTTTGGGGAAATCATCGGTTGTTATTATTCAAAAGGCACACAACCTAATCGGTGTTTGGACAAACCATTAGACGTTATTGCGCGAGTACCTATAGGCTTGAATTTTACAGTAGGTTTGTATGTTGACAAACCATTTTTTCTCGTCTTAAATATAAGGACCAGGCTTTTATGTACCTACACATACAAAATAAGGTACGTCACGAACCGACAATAATGTTCCTGAATGTCTTCAATTGTTACTGAACCTCAAACATACCTACATTATTAACTCAATTTCAAAATTTTAGTAATATCATCCCGAACTATCTAGTGTTTTACGTACCCACATTACACACTATTCTACGCATCATTGAATGAAGGCATTACATGAAAATTAAATTTTACTCTGTTTAGCTGAAAATGAGTGCTTGAGCAACTCTCGCATATATCAGCGGGTGATAAGTGAGTCATTCTATTCAATCATTACTTCCCTTTCTCCCTTTTTTGGGTTCACAATTAATTTGAAATTGTGGAAGGCCTTAGCAACACCCTGAGAGGGCAAGTTGGAGCTGCCGTTATTTGATAGGGGCCAGCGAAATGACAGTTGGGAGTACGGTTGAATTCTTTGCTGTGCCATCCGCTCGCCAAAATACTTTCTGGATGCCACCAATGACACCAGACTTAGAAGCGAGAGGCTAGAATCTCTTGGAATTGGTAAACTAAAGATATAGAGTTCAAGCACCAGCCTCCAGGACTACTCCCCCTTTTCATTGAGTTGAAAATTGTCTGGCATAGGAGTAACAGCGTCCCCTATAGCCTACCTGCTCCCTGAACCTCAATATCTCAGTCTTCAGATCAGGAAAAATACTAGAGATCCCTGGGGAGGATTGCTGAAGGGCCGGCAGGAGATGCCGGGGAGGCCCCACGGCTGTTTGCCAGGATTGCATCTAAGATAAGCTGCTTGTAGTGGGGCCTCTGGCGATTGAGTGTCAGGAAGATTGCACATGGGAAAAAATGCTGCGAAAATACATTCCTATGATGTACGCCATTACGCACAACCTCTGCTTTCTCAGTTGCCATTTGAAAAAACCCTCAGAATAAAACCTGAGCCTCTCTCACTTAATATCAAATGCAGCGTCAGCTCCTACCAGACATCGACACTGAGACCACGCTTCTCTATCGCAATGAGCATACTGGTGGGCATTCCCTGGGACAGTCGATGAGGAAGAAGTATAGGAAGAATACGATGAAATGATGATGAAAATGGCCTGGGGCACCTCTGAGCACCTCCCCTAGGACCTGGCGTACCAATGGGCCGTTGAGGGTTATGAGGCTGCTCGTTTTCCATTTCCATAACGAGGAAACAAATTTTAAAGGGACGGAAGACCGTTGACAGAAGCCTCCCTCCAAATCGCCAGTTGGCGTCTAGGTTTACGTCGAGACGTATGACCATGACTTGGGTAGGGATATGAGGGAGCTCCAGAAAGATAAAAATACCCCAATTACCCAACCTCAGCAACACATGCGACACATATAAATAAAAATATTTTGTTAAAATATAAGACACTCCCTGAAACTTGGTGGAACTAGCAAGCACAATGAACTTTATTATTCACAAACATGATTGCATGGCTACGTCTCTGAGGGAGTTGGGAGTTAAACTGAACATCACTACATTATGTACTCGTATATATCATATTAAGCATTATGGTCATGTCGCGAAAAGACTTATGTGTGAAAAATAATCAATGGAGATAGGTAGGTGGGAATGAGAGTTTTTCGTTTTTTTGTTTGTTTTTTAAATGAATTCCCAGTCCTAATTCCGGTTTTGATGAATACCAGACTATCCATACCATTATCATTGATTTAGAGGGTTTGATTTGGATACTCTCGAAGCATGTAAAGTAATTTTAAATGGAACAGAGTTTTGCACAAGATGTCGATAAATTATTTCCTTCGGTGTCACTTAATTTTGACGTCAGAAACGACCCGATAACCTTCGAATGATGTAAACCAACTGTGGATTTTATGCGTAGAACCACCTTGCAGGTGTATGTGATTATGTTCTCCGGTCGTGAGTCAAACTGGATTGGCTGTGTAAACAACCTTCCCAACGCTTCTACGCGGCAGTTAGTGAAGGCGATTTCGTCAGGGAAAATCGTGTAAAAAGGATGACGGACGAGTGAGAGATGACTAAAGAAGAAAAAAACTATTCGATCCGACATGTTTGACTTGTTGGAAGCCCTTCTGATTAGCACCTAGAAGGGGGATTTTTTTCTCGTGTATGCTGATTACACGTTGTCGTGATAATTGTCCGTTATGCGCGTTGAGGGCGAGCGTGTGAGGAGTAGTAGGTCCTGAGGATTAGTAGAGGGCTTGGAGTCGGAGGCAACAGAGGTGGCTATAGTGAGCAACACTCTACACCCACGTGTGGCACGATCTGCGGCCCAGAGGGTCGCAGCATGTCCTGGAGTGGAGCGTCATGGCTTTGAGCCCTCCAAAAGACGTCCCCCTCTTTCTATGGGGATCTCACTTTCGCCAGTCCGCATCACACATCTCGTTCAGAGTCGTGAATGAAATAATTTTTATTCGGCAACATTTACAAAGCCTACCTTTTTTAGAGATATTTTGAAACAAAAATAAAAAAAGAAGTTATTTCAATGGCTCCAAATAATGCGTAGTTAGATTTATGTTAGTTAATAAAAAAGAAGTTATTTGAATGGCTCCAAATAATCAAAATGAAAATTAAAGAAATGTTCCTTCATGGAAATCCGTTTTGAGCCATTCTTATACATTGCCTGGAGTTTGAAACGTTTTCATTTATTCATATGTACCTACGTATTTAGGTACAAAGATTCTTGAGTTTAGGTCAAGAACTCAAGAACCTTGATACCTATATATTGCTTCAACGGTCAAAAAACGAAACCATAAATTTATATACGTATGCATACACAAATTTTACATGTATATAAAATCACTAAAATCACATACTTACCTATATCTATATTGATCATTTTCAACACGCAACTATTTTTTTAACTCAAGCTCTTCTTTTTGCGATCAGTTCAAAGTTGGCTTAGTAAAAATATCAAACTTCATACCAACTTTCTATAGTCGCTCACCAGATTGTAACTATGCATATGTCAAGTTATAGAAAATGAATCTCCGGTCGATCAATTATTTTCCACGGATACGCTAACAGTTACGATACAGCCCAGAAAGACATCACCCAACTGCAACTGCAAAGCGCCATGGTTAAAATAATCATTTGCTAAACCCAATAAAATCTAGTTTCTGCTTCCTTGTCTGCTTCTTTTTTGGACGTCCCTCTGAAGTCAGGTCATATAGGCAAGGATTCGTATATAAGAGGAACGATCTATTGGAATTAATCCAGAGGGGTAAGGGGAAAGCCAAACATGAGAGAAAAAAAATGTATACGAATCTGAATCAGACCACTTAATTAAACGATCTTAATTCTAAGAGCAAATCTATACATACTTACTTTTTTTTCGAAATCCTCCCTACTCAATCATTCAAATTCACTAATAGTGTTTTTATTGAATATAAATAACAGAATATTTTCCCCTCGCATTTTAAATGAATTCTTAGTTTCCTGCCTCTTATTTTTCGTTCGTTTTATTATGTTATGTTCAACGTAAATATTTTTAGATAGTCGGAAAGCATTACTATAACTCAATGGAATAACGGTTACCAAGTTATAGAGCGCAATCTTTCCTGAACACTGTCCGCTATAATGCGGTGAAACAGATGAGAGAGTTGATATTCCCATAATCCTAGTAAGGAAAGACAATACCTACTTATCAACGAAATGGATGAAAATGATGGAATGATATCAGCTTGAACGTTGGAACTGTAGACATGACGCAGATTCGTAATGCGTTTCGGACGCCAGATCTATTAACGACTATGAACACCCTCCTTCCTCGGTTCTTCTTTTTTTCCTGCCCGCTGAAATTGGATCTCCTCCGAAGGCTCGGTGCGGTTGGAAAAGGTACTTTTAAGCCCTTCGTCAGCAGTGTTATGTCCCCAAGGTATTGTCCTTGGACGGGGAGCAATCAGCTAGGGCGAACCAATCAAACCATAACGTCCTCTCCGCAGATAGGCTCGTGACAAAAGGTTTTTACCGACCAGACGTCACTCCTCTGTGGACGTTCGAGGATGAAGTTGAGGACGAAGGGGCTGCGGTGGTAGATGTGGCCGAGCGGTGATTGTCAGGCAAGGACAATGGACGCGTCGAGGCAGCTTCGTAATTTACTGCCCAGATCGGCAGGTAACGCCTACTCCGGTTTTATTTTCCTTCCCTTTTGTCCATCTCAAATTGATGTCAACGAGTAAAGTTCACTCGGAGACATAAACATTTCAAAACAGGATGTTTAGAGCCGTATAATGTGTACGATCCGTGCTGGCTGCAATTCGAATTTTCAAACTAAGGTCTTTGAACTTGTAACAGTTAGTTACAAATAATGAGAAAAGTTATCAAATAATATTTGACATTAATTATTTCATCATAAATAAAGGAGAAGGATAAAGAAGAAGAAGAAGAGAGTACCTCTGTAAATATAAAAATTAACAATGCCGAACTAATATTTTATTCAACATTTAATTGGTGTTCTAGAACAAACGGGTCATACATACACTTGCAAATATCGCTATAAGTCCAGGAAAGGTCGTTTAAAGAAAATCGCAAACTACTTTTGTGAGTACAGGAAACTACACGAAGCGAAAAAAAGGAAAAAGAAGCATGATCTTGTGAGCAAATATTCGTTAAGTAACGCTATTTATTAATGATAAATTGTTTTGAAAATGAACACTCAGTAGTGCAATGGAATCGTTAACTATAAATTTTATGGCAACAAAGCTGCTCCAAATTATAGCCTGCTATAAAAAAAGAAATTCCGGATTCCTAGTATTTTGTAGCAGTCTTTACTGGCAAAAAGTGGCCATTTTTACAGTTTTAGTTGACCACACCGTTGGAAAGTTGAGATCCTGACGCAGTTCTTACCGTTCTTGCATATTAAAAAAATATTGGTTCTCATAGATCTATTCCCGATTGAAAAAACTCGAGGTTTTCCAAATTGTGAAAAATTTGCTCATCAGTGCGCTTTTTCATGTCTCGTACCTTAGTTCTAGAACAAGATCAGGCATTTATCCGATTGCAAATATAATGCTCTTTCCAACGGTTTCCTAAAATTTGAATTTACACAGCAAATTAAGGGAGTTATGACTCAGTGTGAGCGGACTATGATTCAGTGAGGTCAAAATCACGAAAAACATTTAAAATTTAAAAAAAAAAACTTTCTTTTAAGCAGGTTAAAAGAAAAAAAATTGTTAAAGGACAAAAGTTGTTGTAAATTTGTTGTAGAATCGACTCCTGCATTGTGGCAGACCTTGTTTGTGTACACCCTGTATAATTTATTTTATATTTTTTTAATACAGGGTCAGGGTCTTTTTAATGTTTTCAGCTATTTCTCTTGTAAGTTATTGGAAACTTGTTCAAATTATCAAATAAATGTGTGTAGGTGGCCTAATAAAAGTGGAGGAATTTTATAACGTTTTCCCCATGTTCATATGAGATTTTTCAAATTTTCGCTAGGTTTTTGGGTCAGCTGCTCCACTAGGCGATGTCAGACCTCGGACTCGAATCTCTGGTCATGATTCATGACCACCCTCTTTAAGCCCACAGGCTAGATCGTTCGAAATAGATTATTCGTACAAGACAGCAAAACAATAACCTGAATTTCCCGGCAAGATCAATTTACCTACCTATTATTTTTATAAATTAAATGAAGATTTGACTCGGTACTTCTTGAGATGGGTTACAAGATGTTTTAAGTTAATAAATTGATATTTGTTTTGTTAAAGTAAGATAAACTCTCCTGAAGTTGAGCGCTAATGAGTAACGCCTGCTCTCAGATTACTAACTACCCAAGTAGAACCTTGCTTTCTACATCCAACTTTGAGTTGTTTTTGGTGCTGATAGGAGCTAAACAGACTGTTTTAGTGGCAGTATGAAAGGAGGGGACTCAGAACCCAGTGGCACCTTGAGTAAACAACGAAAAACGATCCCAGAAGCTGCCTTCCTCTGTTGGTTCAACAATTACTACTGATCGGGACGGGTAAGGGCTCGAGTGTTGTCTTAATGAAGTGAACCGTTGACGATGGTTTTTGGATGTTCGGGTTGACTGGTTCCTCTAATGGAATCATCATGTCTCGTCAGTCGCTGAGGACCCGCGGGCTAATTAATTATAATAACAAAGCTGTTTGTGCAAGTGGGTGTTGAGTGTGGAGGGCTTGATACAAGGATCATCTCGCGAGATGACGATTAACTAACAATTTCTCGTGGCAGTAGGGTTGCAACAAACAAACTCTCACATCTTAGCGCTTACGCAATTATAATTCTGTAGCTTCAATACCGCTTTTACTACTGTTCATCAAAATAAACAACTGCTGTGAACGATAAGTATTTTTTTTTTCGTAGCAAAATAATTAAGACTGTGGGTAATTTAACTTTCGTAGTCCTGTAAGTTATAATTCTTTGTTATTTCGTTGATTCATACAAGTGAGGTAGGTACGTGCACTAAGAAATTCCAGGAATAAGTTAGTAACCTTCTTCGGATCGTCCCTGATTGACAACTGAATTGATCCTGATATAAGATTTACAACATCACTATGTTGGTACGTTTGAGATTACATCGATAAGTTATTAAGTCCTATGCACTTATATGCATTTTATATTATAGACATGGAACTAAACACTGTACAGTGGTAGACAAGGAAACACGCTAAGCTTCGAAAGAACTGGTCACAGTACAATACACCGTGGTCGGTTGGTGAGGGGTATAATCATAACTTCTCATTCCTTGAAAAATATTCATGGATGGAAAAAGAACCACAAAGAATTACCCTTTCAAAAGATGAAGTGTACAGAGACTGTCGTTCACCAGCCATATTGGCTGGAAGGACCGTAGGAAGGGGCAGGGGAATAGCTGAATCATTAGGAATCAGGCCGCTCTCCATGAAGAGTTGAGGAATAGTCTGAAGCAGGAGAGGTAGCCTACGGTGGTGTGAAGATTTTCCAATGGAAGCATTGAGAGCCCGGGTGTTTATCCATCAGTCTGCTTTCACAAGCAATTGTATGAAACCAATGTCCATTTGGTCACCTCGAAGTACTAGGGAAGTTGTACTTGCCAAGCTTGATACCTCAGTGACTTCAGCTCATCCCCATTGCTGTAGGCTGGAGTCCAAATGCAGCCTCGAATCGTTAACAGGGATGTACACCTTCATTCGAAATAACGTTGCCAACCTACGCACAGGTGGTATCCCATCAATCTCAAGAGTTCTCAAAAACAGTGAGTTGTAAGAGCTATAGTCCCATCGACCGTTTTTTAGGATTCAAGGACCGTCTACTGCAAATTTATCAACTCCAATTTTCAGATGTTTTTCATAAGGAGTCACCTAATGGGTCTATGAACCAGAAAAGTACGACTCCTAAATTATTGAGGTACCTTCAGAGTCGGTATATCACCACCCTCAACAATATATCTTCTGGTTATAAACAAACCTGTAGCAAAACTGACGGGTCTGCTTGAACGAACTTGAACACTAACTGGTTTTCATACCTTCAAGAACGGTAGATTGTTTGATTTTGCTCTAAATAGTTAGGATTTTCCGAAAACCTATTTACCCCTGCACACCTATTTAAAAATCTATAAACCTCACGACTTAGACATGCTATAACAGACCAAATCTGAAAAATGTGGTGTTCGTTCATCATGCTTCACACCCATTAATAGTTCAATTCTTACTCAAGTTTTAGTTGTTTAATTACTGTTATGAAGTTACCTGTTTAATGTATTGACGCGTTTGAATTTTCTGTGTTTGTGCTACGAGAATATAGTTTCTACAAACGAAATAGCGCATTCTTTTTCATCCTCAAAGTTAACATGTGGCAGAGGGCTTATAGGTACACTCATGAATGGTGGGTTTTAGCCGGTTGCGCGATAATCACATTGAGTGATGATTCAATTTACGGAATTGGAAATTGGAGAACTTACGGAATTGGAGAATGATGTATTAAGTTGGAATATTAAGTAATAAACAAATAATGCTGTGCCAACGTAATGTTTGTAAGAAAGTAGGGTAGGTATATTTCTTGAGTTTTGTTTGACTGCTGCGGTGAACTGAAGTAACTATAGATTATATCATTAACCTACGTAGATATTCTGTGGTTGTATATCTGTTGGGTATATTTGAATAACCCAAAATAATATAAGTACATCATAGATCTACGTACGTTTTGAGGTCTGGTATGTCACCTCAAATTCCAGGTATGTATAGCCAAGAACGCAGCTGACCATATATCTAGTTTAGTTCTTTACAATGTCACCAGTGATATTTCTCTACCCTTGAATCAATCCGTGGCTCCCCTCCACCCATTGCTCACCAACAGGTAAATGTTCGACAAACTGGGTCCCATCACCACCTGTGGACCCCTGAGGTGCTCTTTCCATCTCCCAAAGGCAAAGGTTGTTCACCTCCTTACCTAAGAGGCGTGCACCGTGGAGGGCACACCTGAGCCGAGGCGTCGAGCTGTCTGGGGGCCCCCTCACCGTTTTTTCTCTCCCAACAAGATCCCCGATCGGCCTTCCCCCATGATCCTGACCATTTTTTGTGCGATCTCAGGAGCCCTAGCGTGTCTTTTACAATCCCCAACCTCTTGGATCCTCCACACTTCGGTCTTTTGTACAACACGTATTATTATATCTACGTCGTTTTTCGCTTTTCTCTATCTCTATCACTCCGTCTCACTTCTCCCTCACCAACCACACTCTCTATCTCTCTTTCCAGAAGTTTCTACGAACACGTTTGTATGAAACCTCTAGAATCAGTGAATTATCCAACATATGGTCAACTAAAGACCGCAGCAACCCTGGAAATACGCTACATCTATTTGCTTGTTGGGCACAAAAGAAAGCTTTTTCCAGTAGCTTCTAACCACTGATCTGTCAGGTACCTACCTACTAATCACGTCGAAGGTGACAGGTGGCTACGATTTTTTTCTTTCATTTTCCACTCTTCCATCGTTATCCAAGACGACCCTGGTTTTTGAAAAGCTGCCGTTTGTAGGACAATAGAAACAGAAGGATGGGGTCGCAGACTGCTTGGCTCTTTCGGAGATATCTGGTACCTAGGTGTGAGTCTTTGAATACAAATAAAATTGTTAGCGGATGACAAGTACTCCTGCAAGCACTAATTGTGTCGTACTGAATACGGTGCAGGTACTTGATTCACACGAACGCATTTGTCAGCAGCGGTAGGTAACCACAGTGTCCATCCAGTAATCCGAAATTGAATCATGTTAGTATAAGTAAAGTAGTATATAAATCCTAAAGACAGCAAATAGGTACGTAGGTATTTGATACACTTGCATTCTTTCTATCTAACGTACGGTTGTATGTGGATCATACTGTGATTATTATAGAGCTAAAAACATGCTTGAAATGATATCCACATAAAACTTTCAAAAATCAAATTTCTAATAAAATAATAAAGTTTGGTGCAATTTTCACTTGTAGTAGGTACTTGAACTTTGAATCAGCCATACAGAATTACACTGTGTAAATGTATTAAATGACTTTGTACTTCAATATTTACCTCGGTACTGTGTTTACTTAATATCCTATCAAAATAATAGTTCCATATTTAATCGCAGAATTTTCGAACAATATTACGGCACTCCAATAATATATTTAGGTACCTAACATTTTAATTGTGTTGGTAATTATAATAATCATACCAGTTGGTTTTATATTTTAGATGACACGTTTCAACGGGAAGGAGGAATGATGGGGATTTCAGAATCTTCCTGTTCTAACTTCAATGGATTCCCAATGGAGATTGACACAGACATCGTCATTCTCACAGTTATTAAATATCTTACTATTCAGATGTTGGAATAGAATTTGGTAAGAGTAGTCCCCTTTATTGTTCGGAATGGAATAATAATAACATGCTTTAATTACCAGGAAAATATACATAAAACTAAAAAGGAGTATGATAAACAGCTGTAAGACAGGTATGTAGTTAATCTGGAGTTCACTGTTGATTTTTCCTATTTATTTATTTATATTTCTTTTTTTTCCTTAGTTTAATTTAATATTTTTGAACAGGGTAAAAGTAAATGTTGTGAACTTAGTGTGTTCTGTGTGATAAAAAAGCAATATTATAGGTTTTATCGGTAGTTTTTCTCCTTCCTAATATTTGTGTAGCTTGGATCTTCAGTTAAGTTCTGAATGAATCAAACTATTCGTGCTATTCCTCCATAATTGACCAATTGTAGTTAAATTCTTTTCCCAAAGACCGCCTGTACACGCATGATTCTTTTATTATTCCAGTAAATTACTTTGAAAATTTCAATATAAATTCGCCTCGCGAGCCGATTGTATATGCATAGTGTGCTCTGACTGGTCATAAATGATATATGAACAAGTTGAATAGGATCTGTTTGCAGTGCGCTTTGGGGAGAAGACATTTCGGTTGCAGATCATTGGGTATGAACCTGTTACTGTTGCAACTAGTCATAAGATTACTGATAAAAACCCTCAGATCATATTACGGTGAGTTGAAACCATTATATTTTACAGTGCAATACTATCGAACAGATTGGTAACGGAGTGCCCATAACAAATTCACCAGAGGATACCGTTCAAACACCTTTTGATTCACATGAAAGTACATGTCGGAAGATTGTTGGTATATTGATGGAAAATTAAGATAATCACCACGTCTGGAATTGTGCCAGAATTGCTCCCGACCGCGGGAGCAACGCCCGACATTTTCATTAAAAATTAATATCTGCCGCAGAGGGAGAAAAGCTCTTTTGTTCACCCCGACATTAAATTTCTGATGAAGTGCAACACAATGTAACCCCCAAACAACTTATATGGGTCATTTTTCCTGAATAAATCATGAGAGGTGCATTGTGCAACTTTTTTCATCAAGCTGTGGCAGCATAATCACGAACGCCCGCGGATGCTTTTAGAAAAAAGTGCCATTTACCTCTTTTTCAGTATGGCCGCGCCCGAGTGAAAAAATGTGGCATGAAAATATAATAAGCCGCGACGCGTTAATGCAATTAGCGTGAGGGAGTTTTTCCCACGAAATAGTAATGAAGAGAGATGAGTTGGCGGAGACAATTTTCATAATCACGGTATAATGACGGGGCATTTGATCGGAACGAACTTAAATTTTGTATGAGCCAACAGGCTGATCATCCCAAGTTGATGGCTCTATCAATCACTTAATTATACATTTCAGAGGCAATATTCGCAAAAAAAAAAAGCAGTGTAACTCAAAAGTAACTGCCTAATTATAGAATATTTTTAGGAAACGAAGTTATTGCAATAAATCAAAATGATTCGGCATCCAGTTTGATACTTTTCAAAATAATTTTGCATGGATGTTCGATTTGGGGCCCCCCGAAGTTCAACTAATAAGTAACTACTAATAGTAATTTGTTTGAGTATTTTTTCCTCGAATTCTATTGAGTAAAGTAGCTGGTTCACCGGTGTGTTGCACAGGTTGACTTGAATATAAGCAAGCTACCTCTCGTCCATCACATTTTAGGACACTCCTTATGAATCTGATTCAAAAGAGTCCTTACTTAAAAGTACTTACTTAAGGTACCTACTTACTTATTAACTACCTATTAGGACCGAACTACTGAGATCAACCAAACATATTCGACAACTCAGATTCCCATTTGGTTCAGTGACGTTCGAAACGCTTTAATTTCCCCACCCCCTCCCCCTCCATGTGAGATTTGAAAATTAAAAAAAAACGCCTTGACTTGAATTAGAGTAATCCAAACATATTCGACAATAAAATCCCCAGTTTGTTAAGTGCTGACAAAAATAACCCATCCCCCCTCCTCCCCTAAAACACCCCCTATAGGGCAGATTGAAAAATTTCAAGTAGCCTGTGATTGAAGTAAGAATAATCCAAAAATATTCGCTTTATCAGATCCCCATTTCTTTCAATGGTGTCCAAGATACCCCATTTCACCCCCTCCCCCTCCCCTAAAACACCCCCTCTGGCTCCAATTTTAAAAACTTCAAATAACATATAATTCAAGTAAGACTTCCCAGCACTCATATCAGTTGTACAATAAACCCGTAACCGTGAAAAGTGGACAAACTTTCGCATTCACTTGCAACTAAAACGTCCTCATTCAGTCATATTATTTATTTTGGTGTATTTTCCTATTTTTATTTTTTCACCAGCTTGGTGTATATTTCATATTACTTCCAAAATTTCATTATGAAGATCCCTAAGTGTATTTCAGTAACCAAATTTACATGACTATTCGATTGAATCGAACTTTTCGAATTAAGACTACTCACCGGATCTTCAAACTTATCTTCATATATGGTTGAAGCTTAAGTAGTAAATTAGGTATATTATAAAATGCCCAAAATAATAGTGAAAGTAGAATGAAATTAGAATACTCAACTCGAAGTGAATACAAAGGTATTCATGATTGGTTGAAAGAATTATTAACGGTTTTATTTTACTTGTGAAAGGCTGAATAGAACAATATTTTAAAACACCCTACTTCAAAGAAATTACTGCCCTTACTGTATGCGAGTGTTTGGTATGTACCTACCTACCTACCTACCTATCTGTTTGTTGTAGAGACACGAATCTTGTGAAGAACACCATACGCCTTACAAAGACTGGACCCGCTATACAGGCAAGCGTTGCGTGATAGTTGGTGAGACACAGCGGTAGTATCCTCCAATCCTAACATTTATTTACTTGACTATTTGTTTATTTATTTGTGTAAAATATATTAAATTAATAAATTTTTGTCGAATGTGATGAAGTCATCAGCACTATCAATGAAAAACTGAATTAAGCAGCATTAAGAGCAGTGAATTAACAATAATTACCTATCTATAGCCATTATATTTCTTACTTACTTAAAGCATAATAGCAGAAAGGAAAATCCTACCAAGTTTTGTAGAAAAATATAATTTCCTTTAAGGGAGTCGGGAATTGTCTGGGGTGGAAGAAGATATTATTATTAAGAAGTATTTGTCTTATTTACGCCCTCACACGCACAATCTGGGTATGACTGACTGTGCTATTCGCGATTAAAATTAGTCGCAATTTCAAGTGGGGTAACTACTTATTCTTTCAAAACTAAATAAATATTTTGATCATGGAATCTATTTTAGGTAACTATTCGTGAAATACAATTTCCAAAACTTCTCAAATATGAGTTTAAGTCATGAGCTCTTGGAAGGAGCTCGTGTTTTCATGGATAAGAAGAATATTTACGTAGTGGGGAAATTGGATATTGGGATCTTCAACTGTTTCGAAACCATGAAAAAGCCAAACCAGATCATCGCCATACACTATTAACCGTTTTTCACTTGTAAGTATTTATAATATACTCTAATGTTTTGTTATTTTTTCCCCGATTTCCGATTTTGTTGCTAACTCTTTCTACTTTTGTTGAAAGTTTTCTGTACAAGCTTTCTTTTTTTATGAACAGGAGGTTGCTTCTGTTGATGATATATATAATAATAGCCACTTGCGAATTTTTACTTCTGCAAATTTTCGGTTTCTAATCAAATTTGCTCTGGGAACTTAAGGCCACTATCCTCATAAATTGACAAATATTGGTTTTTGGAAAAAATTAACACTGAAAATGTATTAGGTAAATGTAAAAACACTAATAAATTTAATAATCATTTTTCTGTCGACAGTTTTACCAATTTTGATCTGACATACCAGCATTCCGCAAGGGTTTCATGAATAAGGTGTAAGGCATTTTTATCGAACTAATCGTAGGTAGGATATTGGCACACGTAATCAGAGGAAGACGTTTCTAAATTTAAACAACTCTTTTGTTTGAGAATTTAACTGAGTGCCTAAAGAGTCATCTTTTGGAAAGGTTTTTACCTACTCATTATCATTACTCTCTTCAAATGCAAATGAATGCACGTGCAGCAGGAATAATAGTTGAGTACCAACTACAAGACGCTGATTTGCAACCTTAATGAGGCTACGTGTAATCTCGCCATTGATCGGCAGAGGGTCCATCATTGATTAACCCTGGATTAGATCACGGAATCTGATTGTCTTAGGGGTAAATCAGTGTTCCCATTTAGAGCACCAAACGGACCAACAAGAGCAAAACGCACATTGGGGAACAAGGTGATGTATAGTCGATAGATAATAGTTAGGTTCGGTTGTAACCGGGGGATTAGTGGTCTGTACGGGGAGGATGGGGTTGAGAGACCTTCCCACTATCTAGTGACACCTGCTTACTAGCGGAGATTAATCACAAAACTAATTAACACAGAGCTTAGCCCGCCTGTCACTATGCAGGGTTTATCAGCGTATATATAACCAACTGGGACCTCTTCTATTTTGGATCGATGAAATATTTAACAATGTGCGGTTGAGTCGCGGGACGGTTAACGAGGATTGTGAACCATTTGTCGTACGGGAACCATAAGTCTCACCCGGCTGACTTATGAATGGGGAGGAAATATTAAATGTTTTTATTTTTGGTTATTGTTTATGAACCGCTGGGACAAAGATAGGAAGATGAATGGATGTAACTACTCAAAAGTGTTAGCTTCGTCCATACGATCAGATAATAAACAAGTAGAACGTAAACGTAGAAAGTTCCAGTCAAGCAGCATGATCGATTTTCGTAAATTATCGTATTGTATAATGCTAAATTGTTTACAAATTAGAGCTTTTTGCGTGCAATGAAATTATTAACTATTAATTTTATGGCAAAAAACGTATTTTAAATAATAACCTGCTATTCAAAAAAGAGGTTATAGATTTTTAGCTTTTTTGCAGTTTTTGTCGATTTTTAGCAAATTTTAATGACATTTAAGTACATTTTTCAGCATAATTTGAATATTCTATTTCATAGTTATTAAACTTTATTCGAGCAATATTTTAACGATATTTAGCCGGTTTTAGCCATTTTTAGTGATTTTTAATACACTTTACGGAATTTGACCTATTTAATGTGCCCAACAATTAGAAAGCTTGATTTTTGGCGCAAGAACGGAATTTCAATCTCAATCCTAAGGAGAGTTATCGTCTGGAATGACACATACATAATATAAATATGTATACATGTCACATGAATAATTGTTTAACTTTAGGATTCGTTTCAGAATACCTCAAAACGGATTTCGATGAAGAAATCATTCAAAAATGTTGATTTTAAAATTTCCCGAGCCATTGCAATAGCTTTATTTTCAACGAAAATTCGCTAAAAGAAGAAAAATATCTGCCAAGTTGGGTGGGCAGTACAATAGCTTTCTCGTTTATTATAATATGAACATTTAAAATTCGAAAAACAAGAACAGAAATTACGAATCATAACTAAAGAAAGAAAAAAAGTTCCAGTCATGCAGCATGATCGTTTGACCAAATTTCCGTGGATTATCGTACCTACTAGGTATATTATGTTAGGTACTTTGTTATGAAATTAGAGCAGTTTCAGTGGAAAGAAATTGTAAACTACCAACTGAATGGCAAATAAACACGTTGTAGATCACATTCTTCGATTCAATACCGATTTTGGATGTGAAGCAATTTTTCAGTGTTTTTTAAATCGCTTAATAACCAAATATTAAGGAAATTTGAGTACATTTTTCTCCATGATTTCGTGACATTTTTTTAAATGTTCTAGTTCATCGTTGATGAAATTTTTTTAAACTCATTTTTAGTGATTTTTTGAAATGTGACCAATTTAATGTACTCAAAAAGTGCTGGCCAACAAACCTATCCTTTCATTTGGAAAGCTTGATTTTTTGGCGCAATAACGGAATTTTTATCACAATCCTATGGAGAGTTATCGTTTGGAATGACACACACATCTTTATTATATTATGTCTGTCCATCTGAGCTGTGCACGGCCAAACGGCTGAGTGAGGGGATCTTCTTGGATTTTTCCGGAAGGGGGCATAAGCGAAATTAACATGTTCTACTCCCACCCGAACTATGGGCTGTAGGGTGGAAGGGGGGTGGGACCCACTTTTAATACGCGTTTTTATCCGGAACGCCCGATCTTCTATCCGCTGCCACATTAAAATTTGATCGAGAGTACTTTGTATATCAGCAAAAAAGTTACGTTTCAGGACTCGTAGAATACGATGGTTCCGTCGAAATTGCTGAAATATGCTGTCTTCCCGGGGAAATCATCGAAAGAATGCGGGAAATGACGAAAAAAATACGCTCCCCGCTACGGTTTTATCCGCCTTAGACCGAGTAAATTTCGACAGTTTTGGCGCTGGTTGATCTTGAAATGTTTGTTGAAGTTCCAATTTGGTCCCATGTGAGTTTCGAGACATGCAATTTTTTTTCCGATTGTAGTGAACGAAAACGTGGAGGAATACGTTGGTTTTCGAGCTTATTCCGTCGAAAGGTAGTTATTCTAATCTTTGTCTTCGAACCTCGTGATCTCGGGAAGTTTCCCGTTTGCCCTTCTACGCACATAAAATAATGGCCTATCTTTAGAAAAATAGAACTGGAAAACGAATACGTAAAAACATTCAACATCTGACTGTTCTGTTATTACTGAATTATTACTGACTGAAATTTATCGGGCCAAAAAATTTAGAAAAAAGTAGCACATTTCGTCATACCTCCGTAACGGTCGTTTTAAACGGAAATTTCTACGAGTTACTATCGTTTTAAAACACAATTTTCTATATAAAAACGGACAGCAATTTGCACTTTTTTAAATTTGCAATCATGCCCTTTATGGCACCAATAATTCTCCAAAATGGTTCTCAAAATGTGTGTTTCAGTCGTTGAATCAGGATTAGAAATGCATTTTGTTCTAGGAGGTTGCGTTCACCGGATATCAACGAATTTCGATAATTTGATGAAATTCTCCAACAATATACCTACCCGTGGTCTTTTTTTAAAACTTTCCAAAGCAGGTGCCCATATGTTTTTTGATGCGCTGATCACAAATGTGGAGTCCGTTTTGCTGTAGCATGAGAAAATAACCAAAAAAGTACCATTTCATGAAAATTTCCAAAATTGTCAAGAAATACGATTCCTTGGGTACTTTGACGCGGTGTAACCAATTGTGGAGCCCGCATCAATGATAAAGGGTACAGTATTAAAAAAAAGAAAAAGAGAGAGAGAGAGAGATTGCATTTATTCATATATTATCTCGAGAAAAATGAAATTTAAAGTTTCGTGACTTCTGGAGAAATAGTTTTCGTTTTGATATTTGATTCAATCGGAGTAAGATGTAGATTAATTTCTGAGTGATTTTCATGATTTAAAAAAAAAAAAAATAATTAAAACTCAATATTGAATTCAGGAATGAATAAAAATGCCACTTGGCGTTCAAGAGCACCGTAATACCCCCCACCACCTGCCTCCGTATAATAAACCGGCCTCCGTATAATAAAAAGCCCTCATTATAAACCATAATCGGTTTCCGTATAATAATTAGCCTCCTTATAACGAAACAGGCCTGCGTAATAGATAAGACTGATTTTTATAGTTTGGTGGTCTGGATGCTCGCGAGCTCGCATCTCAAAAATAAAAAAATATCCTAAATCAATCCTTTTAGCAAAATACAGATTAATTAGACAAACAGATCAAATTTACGCCTAAAATTATGTTACGGAGGTCTAATATGAAGAAGAATTGAATCTAGATGGTACTGGTGATGGGGGGTTGGCCGTGCTGTTGAACGTCTAGAAATGCCGTGTAAGTACACCCACAATACCAGCTGACAAACGGTGGAATTCCATTTTTAACAGGTGCTGAAGGCAACGAAATTCGAAGTTTGTGACAACTGGTAAAAACATATTCATGTTGATGTGTAATTTAATGATTTTAATAACATTTTGATTACTGTCACTGTGATTTCCATAATCGAAAAACCATTAAAATCTAATCTTGAATCCTGGAATGAATAAAAATGCCATGTATACCCAACATCCGAGAGACCCGTTTGATTTTCTATCGGGTATTAAAAAAGCCGATAAAATGGTAGCGGGTGTTTATTCTATATTTGAAACCCGCTAGATTTCAGATCGGGTGAAAAACGTAATTCAAGAGACCCGTTTGATTTTCTATCGGGTTTATGAAAAAGCCGATAAAATACTAAAGTACCCAATGAGATTCGAAGTGGTAACCCGATTGTTTTTATCTTTCACCCGTTTGAATTTTGCATGACCCGATTGTTTTCAAGAAGGCCCAATAGAACGGACATAGCACCGTACCCACTTGGAGTCACCAATCTCGCGGCCCGATAAATTTTAAAAGACCTGCTTGGAATTGATCCACACGATAAAAAAAACGCTCGATACCCGCATGGAGAAAAACACTACCCGCTTAAATGGACGAACACCGGTTGGATTCCTATCGGGAACTCTAATTGACGCCTTCCTATCGTGTAGGGTTCGTATATTTTTTCTCTAGGTGAATGTCAGCTCAAATAAACACTGAATCTTCCTTGCAAAAATAAAAATTAACAACTTGGGCATCATCTAATGAACTTGTGAGTTATTAAATCAAATTTATATGGCATTAAGATCTCTCAGTTCACTCGTAAAGTCTCCCATTATGGCCATAACCATTAAGACGAGTAGGCACTAGGTAGGTGATATAAAATTGAAATGTAAAAGGTCTAAAGATCTTTATTGCCTTTAATGTTCAGCACATTGCTCCAGGTTTTATATCAACCTTCCATTTGCAACATGCGTTACAGTCGCTTTTCGTAACGCACGTAGGCTTTTTGGTGAAGTTTGGAGGGAAGGAAGAAATCGTAACCTTATAACGACGGCTCGCTGGCGTATAAACGGAATTACGGTTTCGAGAGTCGTTATAAACTGCTGAGTGATAAAGAAAAACAACTGCGTCTTCCAAACCTTTCAGTGAATTTGTTTTGAAAAATTCTCATTCTACAAGGGTTTTCACTATATCCTTACGTATTATTTATAGTGATTTAAATTTGAGCGTGTGATTTTGGCTTGGATGAGTCTGACTGCGACTTCTTGGCTAATAAAAACCCTATTCAACAACTTTAAATAGTAGAGGAAGTGAGGAGGACAGTGTTGAATTGTAGCCTGGTACGCGGAGTCCTGTTGAGTAAATTCAGGCGAATTCAACCCGGTACTTTCTTACGGTTGGTAGGTGAAGGGAACGTACTCCGGTACGCGCACTCCCATTGAGTAATTGCAGGAGGTACGACCAGGTACTTTCGGCCCTTCGCGTCGGATCGGATAGAGTACCCTGATACGCTAAGACTCGTTGAGCACTTGTATTTTGACCCAGTACCAAAGTCTCGTCGATCAAAGAAGAGGAGGTAGAAATAAGGTAAGGTAGATTGTAGAGAGAAATGGTAGATTGTAGAATTTCAAAATCATAAATTAGGAGCCAACCCGGTCCTCCACGCTATTTACTCCAGAAAGTTGCCCCTCTCCTATCGGAGTAACAGGAAGTGTTCACGCGGACAACACCTGCTACCCCAACGGTAGGCGTCTTCTGGAGACCAGCTTGGCTTTAAAGATTTATTTTTGATATGTTCAAAATTGATATCGGGCCAGGACACCATATTATAACTGCATACTTCAAACAATAGATATTTATAAGCAAGCATATTTTTACTACACCATCAGTATAAACTGCACTAGCATTCAGCTACTATTGCTTGTTTAAATTGTTATGCGATGGATACACAAAATAATCTTACACTGTTCACTAGTTCTGGCGAGAGTATCTATCAAAAGATTACGAAGTAGGTGCTATATTAGTTGGGTTTCCTCGAAATCAGCTCAAAGTTTCAATAAAGAGGCCTAATAAAATTATTTAGTTCGCCACTGATTTTATATTTCCCTGTAGGAGGCTGGAGGAACTAATAGTGTAATGATGTGAGCGTATTTTATTTCTAGCTAGACCAATATCAACTCCTTGTCACCTTATCTGAGACTTATTGTCACCAAGTCTGAAACCACCCTCTAGTCGGCTGGGGTCAGGTGAAAATTTGCTGTCACCAAACAACCAAGGGAAACCAACCACCAACCAAGGGTCCAAAGAAAAGTCGAACCTTTTACCTTCATCCTTCCTTGCAGGTGGGAATCTATCACTAGGGTTTTAACACTGACTTCACCTAAGCTAGATATTTGTTACAACCAATTAAATTTTAACGAAGGAAATTCGAGTAAACACTCGTGTGAAAAAGGGGTTAAACCGATCCTGGGAATTTCGACAGATGTCAGCAGAACTGCTCTGTGCCCGATGATTTATTTGTGTAGCCTCGTTGGCACTCAGGAAAACTGACGGACGTCCATTCCGCTCCGTACGGTTTTATGCCGATCATCCGCCAATCACTTTTTATTGGTCACCGTTCGTAAACTCTTATTTGACTTAATAAACCGTACTCGGAGTCGAGAACCGTCAATAAAATTCCTCTCTCATCCTCCAAAACCGCCGTAGGTGACGGGATCCTACAATAGGACCCAAGGAACATTGGGCACGCTCGTGTCGAACTTATGTTTCCACTCATAATCAGATTTGACTGACTGAACGCGAGTGACGCACATTGATCTGTCGGATGGAGGGGTGCATTGGACGCCACCCATAAAACCACCCTTGATGTTTCAACCCCTGCGATATTTATTGAACGATTCCATTAGTACTATTGTCAGATTCGAACCCGGGAACTCTCTCTTTCCCCTTTTACAACTCTTTCTATTGTGACTCGCCTTGGAGAATTTACCTTCTCCTTCGCCTTCTAATAACAACATGCGAAGACTTTGAGTGCCAGCCCAAAGCAACGTTTTTATGTTTCCCCTCCCTTTTTTTCAAAGTGCTTCATTGAAATTTATTGCGAGTCTCTCGGTTTTTAATGCGGGATGTAAGGGCAATATTAAAAGGGAATGCCGTTTTCCTAAAGCCTTTTTTCGGTATGCAAAAGGAAAGGTCGTTTCAAGGCGGAGTGTTCAAATGTTCAGAGCGCCTTTGCCATTTCCGCAATGTCAACGTGTACAAAGGAGAGCAGGAGTGATGTTACGAGGCTGCTACAGCGAATTCCGCAAGGTCTAAGGAATTTGTCGACAAAAATCTCTGTGAGGAACTTTCAGAAAGGTGCTATATGATGGTTATCTCTTTGAATCTCATGAAATCGTGAACATGCTTCATATTAATATCCATTCGTCATACACTTCCACCCGCGAGAGGCTGAAAACATTCATGAATGAATCGGTAACATCATATTTTTTTACTTTTGATTATCTGCTTCAATAGTTTAATGTCCAAATTCAGAGGTTATGAAAAGAGGTATCTACGGAAATTCTGCTAAACTTCAACGGTTTGAGTCGGCATGATGTGATTCTGAGTTTCTTGTTTTTAGTACGTCAATTTGAGTTTTACTGAACCAAATCTCTCCTAATTTGGTAGGTATGCAGTGGTTTAAGATAAGTGAAGAAAATATATAAAGTGTATACAATAGACTGTAATTTAAGAACAATTATAACAATTGGTCACATTTCAAAAAATGTGCTGAAACAATTCACCAAAAATGGCAGAAAAGCAGCTGAGAATAGATGATTTAGATTTTTTTAGCAGAATATTACTCGACAGCAGTTCATCCACTATTAAGTAGAACATTAAAAATGCATGCACAAAACTATTCTGAAAAATGTACTTGAATTCCAATAATTTCTATGCTGGGAAATCGATAAAAACTGCAAAAAAGTTCGGAATCTAATAACTTTTTTTGAAAGGAGTTAATTATCGAGAAACATTTTTTGTTACAAAATATAATTAATAATTTCTCTGAGCTCAAAGAGCTCAAATTTCTTGACGGTTTAACATAGATATTTCACGATAGTCTAAAACAAAAACGCTCAAACGTTTATGCTGCGTGAATGGAACTGTTGATTCATCACACCTAATTCAATTATGGGTGACCATTACAATTTAGATACTTACCTAATGGATTGGAGGTATTGATGACAAACGTGCGCAATTAACGTCAACTTCGTCGTTTTAAATAGGGACCCCCATTTTTCATTGCAGATTTGAATGCTACGTGGATTTTCATGAAGAAATGGCCAATCACTCAATTTTATATGTGCGCACAAACTAGTCCAATTCCGCTCCAAATGTGCGGAATTCCGCTCTAAAAGTGCAATAAATGTGAAATAGGTAGGTAGTGTGTTTTTGAGGTTATTCAATTGCCAGTTGTAATACATGACATTGGAATTTTTCGGGCAGAACCTCGTAACGATGTTAATTTATTGATATTCGCAACACCAACTTGGGAAAATACCGAAAATTGACCAGAATTTCCCTTCTTGTTAATTATTTTCAATCACGAACCTTTGTAATCGACCAAACGCATAGCATAGCTCAGTATCTAAAATTTAACAAAATGTTCAGAAAATAATTAACACTCTTTTCTCCCAGGTTTCTGCTTTATCATCTAATCCACTTTGATTTGACGAGTGGAACAGCAGTAATAAACGTAGATCATTTAAAGATATTGCTTCGTGCTCGGCAATATTACACAGAATATTTCGGCGACAGTGACTTATATATATTTAGCCCATTTTCGTCGACATTCCTCAGACTAATCGTTCGGAGTGTTCAACTCCGTTCCTTCCCGGAAATGGGTGCTTTCACGTGATTGCCCACTTTCTGTGGATGTTGGAAGGAAAATAACCTCCTCTACTGTTATCGCGCTGCGTTTGTCACTAAACGTAGGTGGTCGCCCTGACAAGAACGTTATGTCTTAACTCCCGTCTGTAGAAGCGTTATTGCCGTCTTTGTTGCGAAGAGAGCTGCTTCCCTCTACCATCACTCCGGCTATCTAATGGATTAGTCATAAACCAGGTGAATTAATGGAGTCATTAACCGGCTCCTGTAACGTCTCTACTTCGTTTTCTAACGACTATAATATAAGTTTCTGCACCGCTCTAAGCGTACGGGTGGCCGATCGAATTATTCCTCTACCACTGGAAGAGAAACGACCAGCAATAATCGTCATTGGAGTTGAACCCGCTCGTTTCGTACAAAGTTGCTCTATTTGCACATTTTACAAACTGCTGCAATTTTATTAGTTACATACTTTAGTTTCTTAACATAGGTGAATCTATTAATAAATTGCGTCATTTTTCGGAGCGTCCCTTAAATATAAACATTTACTGTAGTACGATGTGGGTACAAAACGACGATTTAAAGTTCAAAATTAATTATTTTTCTGTTTCATCATATTCCTATTTTGACTAATGCGCACCTGAGGTGAAAAATATCACCATACTTAATCCTTACTACTTATACCTACGTTTTACATGTAATAATAACTAGGTACCTGCACCCTAACTTATAAACTAAATATTCTAGAGCCTAACACTAAGAGTAGCCTGTTGTATTAATATATGTATCCCTAATGTGGCCTATGGAGACAAAACTGCTTGGATGACCAATACAGATGAGAAACTTGCCAATCAACTGCTCATCCCCTCACACCCGCACAAGCATAAATTAATTTAATTCTAACTTTCCGTCCTGGGGCTTAAAACGAAAATCTTGCATTGAAAAAAATACCCTTTAAAGACGAATTTTCACACCCTTCAAATCATAAAAAAGTTAGTATTTACTAACAAGAGCTGACGGTACTCTTGGGATATAAGTTCCTCCCTTCTCTTAATTCCTCTCCATCAAGTAATGAGCGTTCACCCCCATTAAGTTTGCCCTTCTACAACATCAAGAGGGGAAAAACATCTTACTAATATATATTTGCTAATAGGTCCCAGAGCAACATCCCGCAATCCAATCAGCCTACCACCGAAATATGAATTACAGAAATGAGGGAAAGAAGAAAAAAGTCGAGGTGCGTAAAAACAATTTCTGTGTTTGCAATTTTTTAAATTGATTTTTCTTGCAATTTTGAAAATTGAATCACTTCTTAATTATTCTCTAATTAAGGATTAGGCTATGAATAGTTAACCCTATGGTTATAATGTTATTCCCTTCTCTTCCTTGGATAACTTTCTCGTGTAATGACGACATAGGCAACCACGGTTGGTTGGAAGAGGGGAGGGGGGGGGGATTCGGATTTTTTGATTTCCCCTTTGTCAATGGATTCTGAACTTCTTTCAAGTCATTTCCGATATTCTATTTCCTTCTTCGTAATTCATTTTGGTTAGTTCCCATCACTTCCAAGGACTTGCTGGAAAGTTGGCTTTCCAGTCAGTTACTAGATTAGAAAAAGAAGCAATTTTTTTCTTCTGAAACAGTTTTTCTTTAACATGTGTTGCCTCTTTGTTTCTCACAATGAATGAATCTTTTCATTAATGTTATATAACTGACTTGGCTGACGGAGATGATCACGTATATTATAGGTTAATATTCTGAAGATTCATCTACGGAGTTCCAAGTTATGCTTACAGTGTTTCACTTTCTTTTCATACTGACTCCTGGTCAGAAATCAACTCTACCCTCTGCGTCAGAATCCAGTAAATAACTTAAGGTAGCAATTTTCTGTCTATTTGGGACCTAAAACTATAGTTAGCTCGGTGTAAATAAATGTGTATGAATAATACATATAATTATCAGTTTCACATAATATTTATTAAGTATTTAAATATATATAGTTTTGCATTTATTCAGTTATGACGTCATTCAAAAAGCTAATGAGATGAGCTAGATGTTTTGTGAAAGTACAATGCCCTAATAAATATAATATTATTCACTCATTCATTAAATTTGTATTTTCTTTCGCTGAAATGAGCGACAATGTGTATTTTTTTAAAGTTTCAGCTCACAAACTTTCAGAGGATCTTCATATTACAACTTTTATATATATGAGGTGATCATACCATCCGGATTTTGATTTTTCACTCATTTATTAGCGACATCATGGTCAATAGTAATTTATTCACCAATATCATTTGCATATTATTTGATTTTGTCATGGATATGTCTTTTAGCTGGGGTAGTTGAAAAAAATTGTGTCACCCAATCCTTCTGACAAAACAAGATTCAACCAACTGACCCAAGAACTGAAGGCAACCTTGAAGGAAGAACAGGACAGAGCAGAACAAACAAAACTACTAACCCTCAATACTAAAGACTGCTCGCTTTGGAGAAAAACTAAAATCATGATTAGCGACCGAACAAGCATTCCACCTCTGAAAAGAATGGGGCAATGGTACACGACAGAACAGAACAAAGCGGATATCTTCGGACAACTTCTCGTAGAACAGTTCACTCCATTTCCCCCATCAGATCCTGTATTTGACGAAGAGATAGATACTAAGCTTGAAGAACCTCTCCAGCTCCAACCACATCGCCTCTTCTTTACACCTGGGCAAGTTCGTAATGCTATAAACCGTTCTCCCAACAAAAAAGCTTCAGGTCACGATTTAATAACTAAGCAGCTTCTCAAATGCCTCCCACGCAAAGGAATTGTCATGTTGACTCAAATCTATAACGCAGTACTTAGAACGACATACTTTCCTTATAAATGGAAGCATGCCCACGTAGTAATGGTCAAGAAGCCAAATAAACGTGCTGATGACCCGTTGAGCTACCGGCCCATCAGTCTACTGCCACTCTTCTCAAAAATATTTGAAAGACTTTTGCTTCCTCATCTTCTCTCGGCGCTCTCTTCATTACTTCCAGATACGCAGTTTGGCTTCCGCTCCTCTCACTCCTGTTCCCACCAATTACATCGAGTTATTGACAGTATTCTTGAGACGTATGAGAGCAAAAAAGTGTGTCTAGGAGTGTTCTTGGACACAGAAAAAGCATTTGACAAGGTTCTACATAAAGGTCTCTTGGTTAAAGTGAAGCCTCACCTATCTGACACTTTATACCGCATCTTATTTTCATACCTAGACGGACGGACTTTCTCTGTAAAATGCGGAGGAGCACTTTCTACCTCTAAATCAATGAAATCAGGAGTGCCCCAAGGAAGTGTTCTTGGTCCCTTCCTATTCCTTCTATACACTCATGACATTCCTAGTCCACCAGACGTAATGACAGCTCAGTTTGCAGATGACACAGCTACGTTGACAAAAGCCGATAGTTTTCGCGAAGCTGGAGAGGTACTCCAACGTCACCTTAGTGAAATTGAGGATTGGTCAAGGAAATGGAGACTCAAGATCAACAGCTCCAAATCAGCTGCAGTACCTTTCACCTATTTGAGACAGAACTTCACAGACCAACTTACGATGAACAACGAAACAATACCCATTGTGACACATGTGCGATACCTTGGTCTTCACTTAGATGAGCGAATGACTTGGAAAGAGCATGTCACCTACCTGACAAATAAGATCCGACAGCGGATTCGCCAGCTTCGACCTCTGCTCACAAAACATTCCCCTCTCTCCATCTCAACAAAAAGATTGATATATCTTTCTCTCATCCGACCAATATGGACTTACTCATGTGGACTGTGGGGAGCAGCTGCAACATATCACATTAATAAAATCCAAGTGTTGCAAAACCGGGTATTGCGCATGATAACTGGAGCGGACTGGTTTGTGCGAAATTCAGTTCTCCACAATGATCTTGGAATCCCGATGGTGAAGACTGTGATCAAGGACACATATATGAGAATGAGCAGCAAAATGGTGGACCATACTAATCCCTTAATAGCTTCCATTCCCATCAATTCACCTGAACTCCCACCGAGCCGTCGCCTGAAAAAACGTCGCCTTCAAGACGCTCTATTAGGAGATATAGAATTTGAAAATATGGACTAAACTGGATGAAGGGTAGCCACTGGGCTACACCTCACTACATGTGCCACGTGAATTAGGATCTTTATCCTACTATATTTAATTTCGAGCAAAACTGTAATGTTTTTAAACAATAAAGTTATCTTATTAAAAAAAAAAAAAACTTTTTTCAGCCCAAAAAAGTGTACAGGATGTTTTTTCGATTTACACGTACAACCAATGCGTTACTTGCGAAGTGTAACTCCCTTAGTTTTCATTGCAGGAAAATCGTTCGCCACTTTTTGGAATGCTCTCATTTTATCACAACATGACATGATCTCTAAGCCATTATAGTGTCATGGAAAGCTGCAATATTAAGCTAAGTTATAAACTAATATTGCTAAGTAACCATAACGAACAAGAAGTAATGTGAAAAGAAGGCACTACATGGTAGGTATACTATAGAGTAGTAGGTACTTGTAAGCAGTAGCTACAGACATATCCATGATCTATTGTTTTTCCCTTCATGGGAGAAATTGAAAAATGTCCTCCTGTTTTCATTGTCTCCCAACAATTTGTAATAATTTCCATCCTCTACAGCAAACGTCATTTGTTATTTTCCTTCTAAATGAATATTTTCTGTTAATTTCTTCCAGCTATACATTTTTTTTTTCTCTGTTCTTAATCTTATATAATCGTTATATTATAATCTTATATAATCGTGAACTGTATTTCTCTTGTTCAGTTGGCTCGTCCACGAAATATAAAATAAATAAATAATAACCTATAAATTAGGTAAACAATCACAAAATAGTTTAACCACAAGATTTTACAATACCGTAACTTTTTCTATTGTGAGTCCAAAAGTCATTCCGGTAAAAATAGATTTGTTTATTATTACTCCTGACTTAATTTTTTGTTTTTTCTTCATTATAATTACTGAAAATACGAAAATTATACACATATTTTTTCATACACAGGGTGTCTCAAACCCCCCCCCCCCTCCCCTACTAAAATCGTTGACAATGTGTCAAAAAAACAATTTTTTTTCAAACTTACTATTTTTTTACGTGCGCAAACGTAAACATGATTGACATCAACTTCGTTATTTTAAATGGGAAATGGGTACCCGCATTTTTTATTGCAGATTTGAATTCTACGTAAAATTTCATGGAGAAGTGACCCATCACTCGATTTTTTATGTACGCGCAAACATGCGCAATGCCGCACTAAATGTGCAATAAATGCGAAATACTGAATTTTGAAGATTGATTTGATTCGCCACACAACCTCACCCCATCCTTTTAAGATGTGATCCATCATGATAGCATCCATATGAAATAAATACAAGTAAGGAAAGTAGTGTGAATCCTCGCACTAAATGTTGTACTAATTAGGAGTTCTGGTGGTCAGGAACATAAACGAGATCTGGGATGGACTATTTATCACTATTTAAACTTCCCTGGAAAACACATTTACAGTAAGAAGATTAACATGGAAGATATGGTGGGAACATAGTTTGTAATAAAACGATACAGATTTTTATTCCGCAGATTATGCACTCGGGATATTATGTATGTTAACGTGGATAATTGTTAGAATTTGAAGGAAAGTTTCGAGTTCTCTATGGAACTCCTTATTAATATCCCCGATGTTTGCCGGACAATGGAAAAGCAAAATCACGTTCACCGCGTGACTTTAGCTTGCACCAAGTCTTGACGGTATAAATCACCGATGCCGTGAAATCAAGTCAACCTCCATTAAAACAGCAAAAAAATGAACAGCGAGCACTAAAATGGTCGCGGACGCCTCTTTTATTATTTACGAGTTTCCGATAACCTCTTCAATCTCGAGGGAAGCTAAAAAAAAGAGAGAGAGAGAAAGCGAAAAAAGAAAAGGAAGTGAGCAGAATAAAAAATCGGTACGCCCTCTGCCGAGTAATGACCGCAATTAGTTTCGGTTCCGGAATCGAAAAGGTTCTGAATCAAAAAAAGAAAAAGTGAACAGATGATATGAGGGGACCCTTGCCACTATTATAGTGACTGTTGAGAGGCACTTGCGGACTTTATTGCCCGTGTCCGACTGTCCGCAAGGGTAGGATGAGGTGTCCGATTTGTCCGTCGATACTGGGATTGACAAAAAATCTCTTTTTTTGCTTTTCAATGGAACTTCCGGATTTCCTTCCGGTTCTGCAGCTCCCTCTTTAGAGCATCGTGGGCCCCTTGGTTTTGTGGCTGAGGAAACTAATGACTCGCTAAGCCCAGTAATTTGCCTTTTCGAAGCAAGGACAATCTTCCCTGTAGAGTTACAAGGACTTCCGTATTAACATCTTTAGGATTATCCGTGATTGCAGTTAGTCGCAGGAAATCAGATAGTCTAGATTGGAATGCATTGCATTTTAAAACCAAGAAGATCATATCTCTTCTCAATTCTCCTTCCGTGGTAGGTAATACAACTGTTTCACATTTTTCCTGCAAGGAAGGTTCTTCTTATCTGGATTTATTTACTTGGAGATTCAAAACCTTGGAGCGCAAAATTCAGAGCAGTAACTCACAGATAACTGCCTTCAGAGAATTGTGGTTAGAATAACAATTTGTGAGGGATGTCATTGGTTTCGTCCTCGAACTCACAATCTCTGTTGCATTTTAAAAGGATGCTTTTCATGATACGTAATAAAATGTTTCATTTGGGCATCTTCATGGAAATGGATCTTGGTAAATAAGACTTCCTTCCTTGATAAACGCATGCTTTCGAACAAACAAGCTTTTTTCTGTTTATCCTAAACATCCCAAATACCAGTATTATCATTAGGTTTACAAATCCTTTTCAAACGTTTTTCATTATGTAAACCATATCAGGTAAAATTCTGAATGCAAGGTCTTAATCAGTTTATAAGAATAACTGTTATTTTAGTTACTGTTTTTCTTATTTGAATTAGGTGATTTTGCTTAAGAGTCTACCTACCTATAAATATCGGAAGCATATTATAAATATCGCTCACCCAGTATTATGTTATCAACATTTACAAATTTACATTCCTCCACTTTCCTTCTTACCGATAACCGCAAGTTATTACCCAAAAGATTGCAATACTTATAAGATGACATTCAAGTACAAACAAAAAATTCGTCTTCAAGAATCTTATCACTCTACATCTACCCACAATGTTAATGTAGTCGTATGCACACCATATTTAACCCTTCAGTGCTCGCGTGTGTCATAGTGACCCGAGCCATCCTTTGAATAAACTTAGTGTGTGATTCCAAGATTCTACCTATCTTATCCCTTTAAAATTCCTCTGATGCAATAAGGCGCAAGTGTGAAATACGAATCCATTCTTAGCTTATTTGACCAAAAACTTGCAATATAAGTTTTTTCGAAACAAATCTGACCCTACTCGAGTGTTTACGTGACTGTTTTCTTTTTTCAACATAAATAGTTTTCCCACCCCTTATAAAGCAAAACGGTTAATTGGATATTTTCTGTACAGAAATTGAGAGGTTTAAAAAGACTCAACCGCCTATGTGAACCAAGAGAGAAAATTGTGTGAAGTACTTACTATGACTTTGATATTGAAGGCAATCTGATTTGAAAAATAAGCTCGTAAACATTTTTTGTTTATTCTTTTTTGTGATTCCTTTATTATTATCATTTTATTTATTTATTTATTTTAGTTTAACCTACAATGAATTGAATGCCCAGATTAGAGGCTTATTTTTCATGCATCTAAACAACTAACTTAATTTTTTTTCGACCGTACATTTCCATTTAGTTCATTTCTTGTAATTTGGCGTATTTGAACATTGCTTGCCTGGAATAGCATTATCTGGCTATACCAACACACTAAACCAGATGGAAAATTTGTAGTTTTGAGGTTTTAAATACTTCATACGAATTCTGTTCCATTCATTTGATGATCTGCTGATTATACTGTACCTATTTATTTTTCTAGTGACCGTGAAAAGCTGTGAATGTGTTACGAATCTTTATACCGACTTATTGGTTTTGTACAGCGGAACTAAGAATGGAGTGATTCCAAGAAAACGGATTGCTTACTAGTGACATTGACTATTTCACCCTACTTTTACGAGAGGAAAATCGTAAGGCATCAGTTTTGGAATGGCAATGTTATGTGCAGATACTTATCCACTCCCGAAAAACTTCAATTTTGGGATTTTTCAATGCTTGAAATATCGAAATAAAATACTATAAATGATTTGGAGCAGCATCTTATATATTTGAGGAGCGATTAAATTGTGACATTTCGTGAAACTAGAGATTACTGACTTCATACTTTCGTTGGCCAATTTTGATCACGATACTTTCGTTGGCCGATTTTGATCAAATTTGTACGATGTTTCATTTAAATACAACAGCGTTAGTCCTTCATTCAGAATATTTTGTGTCTTTTTCTATCTATAATGTCGTTTAAATTGACAAATTTGAATGTACATTGGCCTGGGTGAAAAACCCCCAACACGAGTATTAGTTTGTGTCAATTGACGGGAGTACTGAATGGTTAATAGGAACAAACTCTGTTTGGTGGAAAATAAAGTTGGATCAATCAAGAAGAAGTAGAATTTCGAACGAAGCCTATTGTATTAGTATTCCATATATACATTGATATACGTAGTCCTTACCGTTCTAAAATGTATCTCTTAATACAGTGGCTTAATAAATTGAATTTAATCTAGTTACCTATTTATTTTCCCTTAAATTCGATGAATTGGAACTAAACAGACTGCAGTAAAATTTAGTGCTCCTCTGAAAGTTGAAAAAGTGGATTCATGATAAAATTCAAATGTTCTGGCCTTCTTTGTGATTTCTAGCAATGTTTTAGTATATTTTATTCTGATATGAGCTCAATGTAATGTACTGCATTTTTTAACGTTTACATTTAGAACAAAAAACCATTTAAGTACTAGGCCGTGAAAATTTACTGGCACGACTCCAGTTTTATGCCTTCTTAGGATTTATCAAGTCAGAATTTTCCAAGAGCTTGTTTATCACAATTTCGGAGTTATTGGAATTGGAAAATTAGGACTCAATTTTTTCATAAGCTTGGTGAATGATCTCTTACCTGTACTGAGTAATGGTTGTAAGTTAGTATCAGCGCTTACGTGACCTTAATTTATATATAACAGTAACTTTAAAACCTTGAATTTGATAGTTGTTAATCATGAATCATAAATATTCGTTGGTTAGTTCGTTTCGACTCAGAACGTCTGTATCTAGTTTTCGGTCCTTCATCAATATCTCAAAGCTGGACCTTGCCGGACAAGGCGATGTCACAACGCACAGATCCTCGAATTAGCATTTGAAAAACGGATGACCCTCCAGTAAGATATCATTAAGGGAACACTAACCCAACACTACGGGGACAACGGCAGGGCCTGAACCAACAAAACGATCGGGAACAATATCGATAATAAAAACCTGTTGGGTTGATCGATCAACGTCACCTAAGAGTAATTAATGGATTCATATTGAAGTTGGAGTGGACATTAGGTCCCTTTGACCTCAGTGGAATATTAATCAACTGAGGTTTCGTCACAGCCTTTGGGATGTTCTTTTCACGTCAGACGATCGCCCTCTTCGTCCTCCGATACAAGAATATTACTATTCAAAACAGCCCTGGTCTCTACGTGTTCCCATGTGTTATGCTTGAGTCGTGGCGTGGCGTAGCTGTTGTTAACATGCTGGTTTTATTTAATCATTTTCGAGTACTGGAAACATCTCAAGGAACCTACTCAATTCAGTTTGCTCGATGCAGGTGTGAATGCAAATAATGCGTCTCGGTATATGACCTAAGGTTACGGATGGTGTTGGGTGAGATGTAACGTATAATTTATTTACGCACTCTATTAATGGATTTTTTTAATAAACATGAAATTGTGGAGCGTACTCGTATGACAACTTACAACATTTACTTTTGATCACAATTTTTAATAGACAAGAACTATTACATGCAGAGTTGCTAAGAAGCCATTGTGCCATTTAATAACACTTTTGTAACGAAATTTTCCAATGAAAGACACCTTTCATGATTGTAATTTTGCACAACACTACCAAATCTTAAATGGAGGTCGACTATTTCTTTCATTAAACCCATACCTTTACGTATATAAAAGTTTGCATGCTCAATAGATTGAAATTATTCAGATCCAAGCTCATTAGGCCAAAATAAAAACATATCGATCTATCCATTATGTTACCAATATTTCTACCACAAAATTTTTCCTACCAACCTCTCCCAAAATACATACCTTATTCACTATCACACACTCGTTTCCTTCTTTTTCGGGAGCACCAACACGGTTTAGCTATGAAGCTGCCAAACGATTTGAAACTTTTTGCAACTAAAATATAGTCATCCACGCATATGTCGTACAATAAGAATTAAAGGAATACGAATTCTATTTACCCTCACGTATTCGTATGATCACTTACACTTGAGGTGTTTCCCTTCCTTTTCCTACCAATAGGTGGCAACGTGTTGGTTGGGGAACAGACCCTGTCGGCATGCGCTAATTTTACCTTAAAACCCCTCTGTCAGTTTTCTTTCAAGTTAATGGATTTAAATTGCTTTAGAATTACATTCGAATATTGATATTCCGAACAAGGATGAAGATGGTGTGAAAGGAGACCAAACACGAAGTAAAAATCTCAATTGGGTGCTATCTACTGAAGGAGCGGGTACAGGGGAATAAAATGGGAGTGAGGTACTCTAACGTAACACGCTCTAGCGAAACCTTCACCCACGTCTGCACCAACCAAACATGTCTGTCGGACACAAAAAATGGACAAACATTAAACATACAGTTCACCGAACATGTTCGTAGAGCATTTTCTGTTGTTCGTGGATATACAAGTTAGTGTTCGCGAATCAATTTTTTGTCATCGTGGTTTAGTTGAGTGAACTTTTTGGTGGCGAGGGCATTTACACAGTGTCGCCTTATGTTATTAGCGTGCATAGAAGTTGGATGCGTGACATTTACCGTTCGCAGACCTCATAGATGGAGACAGAGACAACTCTTTAGGGGGAGAGGTGAGTGCGGCGACCAACTTAGGAGATGGAATTTCGCTAGGGTTTGTAATGAAGATTTTGCATTCCTTGGGCCAACTATTTTAACACAAGACACCAACAACCGCAATGCTATAAGTGTAAATGATTGTTTGGCTGTGACTTTATGATTTTTGGCAACGGGCGATTCCTACACATCTTTGTTGCTTTTTAAGATTTCAAAACAAGGCATTTCTGAAGTAGTGCCGAAGGTCGAAATAGTGCAAATTTCGGATCACTTTGGGTTCCACTATGATATCTTTATACTAATATTAAATGCACTTCTAGAGATAGCTATAAAACAAATTGCAGAAGTGACCACAACATCACCATTTATGGAGTCGTTGCACTTTTGCCGCATTACAACTAAGATTACGTCGTCCAGACTGTGTTTCATTTTTACGAGAGGTTTCACTCCTTCCATCGTTCCAGAAAACATTAATAAATCCGAAATATTCCACTCCATTGGCCGAATAGCCCCACATCAATTCAAGAAGACTTTAGTGGCAAACTTTTAGTTTCAATAAAATCGACCAAGTCACTTCTTCAACTAGTTATACGGTCAGCCCTTGAGTAAGTTAGCTGCGACTCTGTCTGCATTTATGAGCCTTTTCGTCCATTTTTTGACGACTTCCCACAATACAAAGCAAGGTTTATACCTAGAAATGAAACCATTGCCACGGGTTATGCTTACCATAAAACGATGGAAAAAATAACCTTTTCGTTTTCGAAAAAAATCAATCAACCTTAAACCGTTTGGAGTCGCAGTTAATGGTATTTCGGATGGCCTGTTCCAAACGTTTTCCTTCCAAGGGGTTTTACGTACATGAGAGAATATTAAAAAAGGTTATGCCCCTCAAGGGCACAACCACTTGTGTAATATGTTCATTTCTGTTAACATTTTACGGATCGTTACTGGATTTAGTGCTGACTCTTATTTACCGTTAGGACGAACAAAAGCCAAGGAGTTGTAAAGGTTTGGCAGGAACCTGGACTGGAGTTTTCTGGGAGGAGGAAACCGTTCGGTTTTTATTAATGGCTGTAAAAGTAAATAATGAATGCGGAGCGACGTCTAAAGAAGACACTTTGTAGCTGCAGCAGGGATTTTATTGTTGGCTTTATCACGGGAGGGGTATATGGCTTCTGACTCAGGCTTGACGCGACAGTGCAATTGGAAAACTCTCGAACTGCCAGCTGTAAACGCCAACTTAAACGTTTGGGTTGTATCACGAAGTTTCTGCTCGTGTATCAAGGAGATTGGATGAGACGAAGTTTTTGAGGGTGTCACGAAAATAGGAGTCAATGAGCCGTTGCTCATCTTCAGCCTTCAAGACACAACAGTAGATGATAAATGTAATATGGTGCGAGGCTTCATACACACCTCTAACAAAAATAAACTGAAACAATTTTTATTCGGTATTTTACCTAAACTGGATTAGTGTACAAGTTAAGGAAACAAGGGTAGGATTTTGATTATATTCGATTTCATCCATGGACTTCAAAATTATTTGTGTTGTACTGGAATAGCCGATCCACCCTGCATTCCCAACGACCAAGTTGTTCGCCAAGGTTCCCGTAGCCAGAGTGACACTACCCTAATTATTTCAAATCGGTCTTTACACGCACCCATCCGAGAAAGTACATTCGGCTGAATCCATTTCTTCGTGAGCTTGTTGGGTATTCGTTTGAGGAACACCTGAAACCAGTTGTAGGAAGTACAAAATCAAACAAATCATGCAAACACAATGAGATAACAAATGAGATATCGACGACGTCATGTGATTTCGATATCGTGTCACTAATATCGCCGGTGGGCTAAGATTGCAATATCATATACCTAATAAGCAAAGAAGAATTACATAATACGTTTGTGAAACTTCAATGCCAGAGATAGGAAAGTTTGTGTTCGACAGAGAAGTCAAACAAATTTTCGTCTTTCAAAATCAACATTTCCACTTGCTTTTCGCGTTTCACAGCTTGCTGATCAATTTTGAGGGTAATGTACCGACTTTCATGAAATTTTCAGTGATTGAGTGGGTTAGCTCCTAAATGATGACCTATAAATTACATTTCCGTTTGATTTAAATAGTTTGTGCACATGCGCAAACGTTAATTTCTAATAACGTCGATTTCTCATGGCCTGTCGGTTCGATTTCGTTCAAACTCGGGGTGTTGAGTACATGTCCAGGATGATGATCGTATTGGAGAAAGTAGAGGGCGGCGCGGCGCCAGCATTTAAAATGTGATTCGTCTTTTAACAAGTACCTCTTGTATCTATCTCAACTCCCATGGGATAGAATAAATTGCTGTTCAGTTTCAAGTAGAACACCGAAACATTTGAGATCGTTTCGTGGTTTACTGATAAAGACGTAGCATCCAAATCTGGCCTTTAAATATAAAATAAAATTGACAAATAATATAAAAAATATAAAAATCACGTTTTTCCCCGGTAATGCTCTACCCACCATTTCAGTATGGAACAATCCTATTCTTTTGCATAGTATTGAGTTGAGTAATTTTTATTTATTTTTTTATTGGTAACACAATACTATATTTAATAATAGGTGTAATAGTATAGGTAGGTATAATGTGTAAATATGATAGCAAGTAAATGTAATATTTAAACTATATATATATATAATAGCAATATTTCAGATGGATTCTCCAAAACCCATTGAATATGATGGATCCAAATCATTTTTGGTTTATAATTTCTCATAAAATTAATACAAACCATACAGCATTGGTGTGCTCAAGTATCTAGACGTTTCAACAATAGGGGTGATACATGAATCATTCAATCCAATATGATTGGGCAGTATCTCTATGGAGAAGAAGTCTTTTGTATGACAACGATCAAACTGAAATGAAAATATGCAAATTTCTCCTTTATAGGTTTCCCAAGAAGTGCTTTAAGCATTGATAGGGAAACTTTAATCCTGAGCTTATCAAGAAAAGGGCGCATAAACGAGAGTGTAAACTGAGGCGTAATGTGGAAGAAAACCCCCACTTCCGGGGCGGCAACCCTTAAACTGCGGGTCCCAGAAGCTTCGAAAACCGTCCCATTAGCCTTCCGGATAAGATTGGACAGGACCCCGGACGGGTCATTTATTTGCATAGGAATTTCTATAGTTGGGAGTTTGAAACCGGGGTGAGAAGGGGACGGAGAGGTTATCTTACTTTTTTTTGTCGGAGGGAAACTGCCGAAGTGAAGTGTCAACATATTTTGGAACGCCGTTAGATCGCTTTCCTTGCGCCTGGCTTATAAGGATCGTAAAAGTAAATCGGTGTGAAAACCACGGGAGGGTTCGATGAGGCGTTCGACGCGATTAGGGCTAATTCGTTCATCCGGGAAAACTGTTTGGGGTGAGAGGAGTTTTGCACACTTAGCGTACCTACTTCAATCAAATGGTTCAATTACGACAGACAGTAGGCCCAACTTCGTGAAAATCTGATACAGCTTCAATAATGTGCATGGTGCATCTGCAATTAACCACAGGAATCAATTTCAAACCCCCTAGAAGTGGGTTCGAACATAGAATGTAGAACATAAAATGTTGTACGCTACAACCTCGACATTGTAATGTTGTACTGGCTAGAACATAAAATTTTGTACGCACATAGAGGTACCCACGGAGTACCGTGTACTCTCTTGCATTCTCCAAACATACATTGAGACTATTGCAGTAGATAGGAGTTATGACAGATATTCCCTTTCGATGATCTTGAGCAGGAAAGGAGTTTTTAGATGAGGTGCCGCTATAGGGCCACCACAGACAAATCGATTTACAATTTGGTTATTGTGGTTAATTTGGTTGTGCAAGACAGAATGGCTACAAGGCTTAGACAGGCAAAGCTTCAACATATCTGAAAGGTGAAAATATGGATTTGTCAGCGTAATATCCCATTAAAAATTCAGTTAGTGGCAGGTTCTTTGAAGCAATTTAGTTTCACCGACAATCATTTTAAAAACCGCCAAAATCTTAATCAATACTTGTGTTCATTTGAAAAAAACCATCACAGTTGCATTATAGTTTCCGGAAGATTGCGCATCGTCTTGGCCAATAGCAGGGGGGAGCCACCCTCTTGGCCTCAAGTTTTCATCCTGAGGCAAACTTAGTTAATTAGAGCCTCTTATTGAGTTTCTATTTAATCTAATAATCTTATACTGTTTGATGTTTTCTTTGGGGGTTTTTTTTTTTACCGACTCACTAAAAAGATAAGGTTCCTTGTCTCAACAGCATTGTGAAGCTAAGAGGGTAGGTATATATAATCGAATTTTCCTCGATGCGATTATTGTTCTGCAAAGTGCAGGAAAAATTGATTTGGTACGGATAAAAATTATTACTGCATGAACACTTAAGAGTAGAAGCTAATTATTTAGAGCTTCTGGTTTTTACATTACGGAATAAAATGTTTTTCTCATCAACAAAAAGTGTAATTTCCTGGATCGAGTATTTCGAAAAGTCAGTAGTTTTAATGAAAACCTATCCACTGTGGCCAAAAATGTAAACGTAAGTATAACAATAAGTAATAATTTATTGTTTGATATAGCTTATGCCCTAACCGTAAAACTCGATTTAATATTGTAACTTCTATTTTTTCGTGGAAATAGACATCGTTCTTCCCTAACTTATACTTTGAAATGGGTTTCCACAACTTCGTTGCCAGTGACTTAGTTTGCATAGTAAATCGTTAGTCAGTGCTACCACAAAAATGATTTAAATATATTACATTTGTGACCCAACAGCATTCACAACAGTATTCTTTATAGACTGAAATTATTAGGGGGATCGTCTATTATTGTGTAGTATAGAGAAGAACTATGATTCCATTCAATCCTCCAGTGAATTTATTCATGGCTATTCGACTCAAAAAGAAAAGGGATCGTAAACAAATTTGTATTTTCAGACGCCTCGCTGCGTTCCTGATGCGCTCCTGCTGTCCGTGAAAAATATGAGCGCGTGATCGCTTGAGGCGAAGATGGCTGAGGACGAACAGTCTGGAGTACGACACCCGCGGCGAGCCGAGTGCCCAGCCCCTGCAGCCACACGGCGGATAAAAGTGACACGTGTGCCCTGCGAATCACGTTGCGTCGAATTTCCAACGAATTCGTCCACAGTTTCATTGTTCGATGTAGACTCAAGTGGTGGCGAATTAGTTCCCATCCATCCGTAAACAATGTGCGTTTAGAAGATGGATTGAGAGGAATCAAATCGATCGATATCCGCGTCAAGCATCCTTCAAACTCTCATGTTTATGATCATGTATTCTCCACTATAGTAAATAATGGTTGTCTCCTACCTGATATATTCAAGCCCTTACATTGCTCTTAAATCAAGCAATGGGCTTGAAGTTGTTTGCACGCTTCAATCAATAGTCCAATCTTATAATCAAAACTCGATCAGTGGTAGCCATGAAGTGGAGCCATACATATCGTGGTTTCTCTCTTTGAACGAGTTATTAAAGATAGAGAATTGGACGCTGATCAACGGTTTCAATTACAGATTTGAGTTTCCTTGTTTCAGAAAAAAAAACTAAAAGACGTGTGCGGAGTGACATAAATTGAAAAACCGCTTCACCCATAACTTTTTTTTTCCAACAGTGAGTTTTATTTAAAGCACATATAGCCACAAATAATACTTACAATATTTAACAGTTCAAGTTATAAAACAATTAATCAAAACTTAAAAATGCATTCACTGAGTCTCTAATTAATGTCAACACACTATTTACCTGTCTTGTTTTCACGTTTTTCATCCGGTCAGTTATCAGGTGGTTGGAGAAGGGACCCCCAGGATAACTTACTAAAATTTTACGTAAATCGAAACCAGAGGACTGCCGTGATTTGAGTGAAGCGATTCCTGCATGTCGGGGATTATAAACCACATTGAGGGGTTTCTGATGAGGAAGCGCCCCCTTCAATCGCTCGAGTCAGTCAAGCTTTCCATTAATCACCGTCAATGCTTGTTTCAAGCGCCAAAAGGGTTCCTAAACGGTCAATCGATAGACCTAAGATTTTGATCAAAATTATTGACCGTTTTTAGCTACCTTATCGGATTTATGCTCAATTGATTTCATGCCTGTGCACTTTATTTGTTACGCGCACAGTTAGTTTAGAAACATACCCGTAATCGGGCAAATGTTATGAAATGTTTCGAATACTTTTCATTGAAAATTAATGTCGATCAAATCGCCAAAGAAATAGTGGACATTTATGGGAATCATATCAGCACATAAACCGTGCTACTTCAACCCATGATTAACTAAGATATACTTGATTTTTCCACCTACATTGAAACCATATATTTATAAATTTTGTTTCCATTTGTATTCCTATTCATGTTGAATGCAAAATTCGGCCCAAGATTGTCATTAACTTGTAGCCCGATGACTAAAATAGAATATGGAGCATGATTTGAACATGGAGCCCTTCTGGAGGGCAATTTTACGCTTTGTTATCGTTACTCACCTAACAATCCAAACAAGGATTAAACTTCATCATAGTAAGATGAATATGGATGAAATAGTTTTGATAAGTAACCAAATGTACTATGCATACCCTGTCGGAACAGTAAGAAGAAGGAAAACGACATTGTAAGACGAGTTGTGATGATATTTTAAAAATCAAAAGCTTTCCAGCAATATTAATTAGCAAACGAAATGAAGTCCGTGCGGTACGATATGAGACATTAACATTTCTCAACCGAAGTTGTTTAGAATGAAGTTAGGTTGGAAAAAATTTTATTAGTTCTCATTAGTAAAATAACATAGTTACTGTAAATTTAAAATGTTTGTTACTCCTTGAAGTAGGTTTTTACATATTCGAAATGAATGGCCCTTTCCGATCTGGAACATGATATATTGTGTACATATGGGGCTCCGAATATAAAAAGCTCGAGGTAGGACCTTACCAATTTGCTCATCTTTTGTTGACTATGACTGCAATCTTGAGGGACACTTTTTTTTGCCCAGTTTTTTTAAAAGTGTTTCTTTATTATAATAACAATTCATTTATTAGTAATATAATTCTCATTTTTGACCAGTATTGCTGAGATTGATGGTGCGCGAAACGAATTTTATAGCGAGAAGGGGTGACGCAGGCTATCATCAAGGGGAAAGCCATCAACTACCAAAGATCCTAAGATCCGTAGCCCTCTAGCGCTCCTAGCGGCGGACCTTGTTAGTTCGAAGCTCCATTGGGGAACAATTGTGAGCCCTGGAAGTAATTTAAGAACCACCAGTCTTCTTTTATCAACTTTAGAAGCCCCATTTCTTCAAAATGTTCTTGCTTGAAATCTATAACATTCTATGTATGTACACTAGGTATTAGTAATTAAACATTCAGACGATTCAGAATACCATTTATACCAATGTTCATAAGTACTGGATAATTCCAAAAACATGAAAACTATAGTGAAATAGGCAGCCCAACTAACTACGTCTCTATTAGTGACTTTTACACTCCCTCTCAACCTCCGATCTCCGCAATGCTATCCTTAGTGAACCCACTCCTTGCGTAATCGTTTTTTACGAGGGAAATCACCCTTCTATGCATAGCTAATCTACTATGACGCTCCATTGTTGGTAATCCATTTACATTTTTCGTTTTAAAAAAGCACCAGTAAAAAGTAGGGGAGATGAAGAGAATACGGTTTGTCATTTGGTTACACCCGTGGGACGCGGGGCCTTATTTAAATCCACGTTAGTTCCGGAATTTCGGGGGACATTCTGAGCTAAGAAAGACTCATTTATGCATATGGTCGGAACATATGTGTCAGACGTCTATTGAGAAGCTTTACGTATCATTGGGTTCGCGTCGTACGTCGGGAAAACGAGCGCGTGAGGCCAATCGTTTTGTTCGAGGTGGCACTGTTGCATGCATAATAGTCCCAAGAGATAAGCCTTGGGGGTGAACTAGCGTTTGCGTCAAATAGAATTCTTGGTAACTTCAAAAACAAGATTCCTATAATGTAAACGCAAAAGATTTCGGAGAAAACTAGTAGCCGAACAAATTAATAGTAGTACTAACTAGTTTGCATACTCATGAAATTGGAATGAAAAATGCTGCAACAAGGAACCAAGACAAAATACATTTTTAACGTGATAGGTACATCTTACCGCTGGGGTTATTCTGAAAATTCTGTTACCCGTTCCGTTACCCAAAATGTTGCTATGTTTTCTACTCGTTTTTCACTTTCAACCAACGCGATTCTAGAGAAATGATACTCCAGCAGTTTTCATCGCACAAGAATCGTTCTCTATTCCTTGGAAAGCTGTCGATTTACCTGAACCGTATTATGTGAACCACTGCACAGTGCGTGGCCAACAACTGAGGTATGAACGTGGTTGTGTGAGAAATATTGTTTACATACTGCTGATTGCAACCACTATTGGCATATTAAGAGAGGAACGGAATTTTGAGCTTTTTCTTGATCAGCTGAGTGAGCTGAATTATCTCCTTTTCATCCTAGTATGTTGAAATTTGATAGGAAAACTCTCTGAGTCATTGAGATACGACTAAAATATGATAAATGTAGTTATATAATTAATAAAAGTGGCAAAGAACATATTCACAATGTATTCGCATGAAGCATTGATGTTCAGCGTTTAGTTTCTTGACCAGCAGTTTTTATGTACCTTCCTCATTTTCTTCCAAAATTATGTATCATCTTGCGCTTTGGAATCCCATCAGAGCTTCAGAGCCGAAAGGCATATCGATATATAATTACGGACTCTTGGGACTGGATTGATTATATTTCCTACTCCGATTCTGTTGCTATGTATGAGAGACCCGAGATCTTATCTATGTTAACAACTCTACTGAGCCAAAAACTTCCATGGGATAAAAACTCCATTTTCTCCAGGCAGTACAAAATCGCCTCTTGTGTTTGCTTCAAATTGTATCTTTAAAACATCATAAATCTGTGAAGCTCATGAAAGTGAACAGTTCACATCGACTTCTACGTTGGTAGCAGTTTTGTTCGGTATTTTGCTTGTAGCGCGAACTCAACCTTCTATAAAACAATTCGCCTCAACTCAGTTGCCAATTCTATTGCGATTGTTCTCCCTATTTTAAAGGTGATTTTTTTTTTTTTTTTTCGTATTATTACTTTTTTTTCGTAAATATATGTATATTTTTTTTGGTGTGCCGTATTTGGCACACTCGTCCTTCGTGGGTTAAGTATTCTAGGATCATTTGATATTTGGACTTTTTGAATTTCTCGCTCAGCACATCTGAGCCTAATATACCAGGACTTTGATTTCTTTTCTGCATCCCTCTCTCTCAAAAAAAAAGTTGCTTTCTGTTTTGCTGTGCATTATTTGATTTTTTAATTTTATCTTTGGTTACTTCAATTAATCAATTTATTTTCCCTAATGGTATACATTTCTATTTGTATAAATAAACCATTGATTATTTATGGTGAGTGTTTCCAGGCGTGTTATATTCATACGTAACTGCGCCTGTCAAGTGAAAATAAACAGATTAATTGTTATTTTGCTCTAGAAGAAGAAAATACAGTAGAAAATTTAAAAACAGCCAAAGTACTTATTCTGTCAAATAATACTTACCAACGGATACGGATCCAAATAATGAACCTAGTACCTTAACAATTTGTAAGCACATTTCTTCTAGGTTACAATTTGAAATTTTACGAGGGTTTTGGATGGACTCAAGATAAAATTTAATTTTTAAAATAATCATTATTGGCAGAGTGCGGTGATGCCTCGTTTTGCGGGTTATTATTATTATTTCTCCCCCTCCAATCTGCCAGTTGAGTCCGTGATGGCAATCCGTTTAGTGAAGGACGGTCAGCATGGCTCCCCTTAGAATCGTGCCTGTTGCAGTGTCCTTTTGACACCCCTTTTTGATTGTCGCTAATGACCCGTCCGGTTGAGACGCGGCTTAAATTCTAAAAAAAAAAATAAAATAAAATAAAATAAATAAATAAATAAAAATAAAATTATTAAGAATAATGAATAAATAAAAACCCGATCTAAAAGATTGGATAAAATAGCATCTTATGCTAAACGGTTAATCCGGTCTTCAATCCGGTTTCTTGAGCCATGGTGCGGCCCGATGGCCTGCGTCTCTGTCTCTAACACCGTGAATCATTACTACTATATAGGTGTCTTTGGATACGACGACCTCGCCGTTTGACAACATGATTTGTATTTGTAGCCCCATTCGCTCTAAACGTGGATTTGTAGAGATGACGGCTAATAATTAAAACTGAAGTCTACTCCTGAAAACAAACCCGCTGTAAATATCCTTACAGAAAGAAGCTTGACGCGAGCACAGTGATATTTTCTTTTGACTGGTGCATTCCTCACTCAAAATAAACTCTCCGCAGTTTGTTACGTAAATAGTCCCCATTTAGGAATTCCCTCGTCAGGGCTTGTTTGATGGTATTATTATTAGTGAAGACTGAGGGGCGCTTGGGACCCACGGTGAGGACCCCCGGAGACCCTCTGGCTAGCTGCCAGCCCTAACCGCACATCCACTCGTTCCTGGATGGCCCGAGGTAACCTGTGAGTTGCGGCGGAACTGCGTATCAGGTGTGATATTTTTTGTTTTGACATTTTTATGGGCCGGTTTTCCCGGGGTTTCCACCCTTCTCCCCAATTCGTACATTTATAAGGAGCACTGAGAGAACAATAGCTAAACAAATGTAACCATTTTCCATTCCGTGCCTGAGTTATTCCAGAGTACACTTGTAGTACACTTGTCATTTTGTATGTTCAAGGCTTTATTATGCATCTAGAGAAACAAGTTTCGCACATCTGGAGTATGAACACAGCCACAACATCAGATTAGGAAGCCAACTTCTGATAGTGCTCCCACATCGCTTCTGATTTTATGACATAAGTGGATCACACCAGGCAAACTCAATCAGTATCAGATATCAGTGTTTAAAAAATGATATGTATTGTGCTCACCTTAAATATAGTATCTGTAGGTACTTTTCATATATCATCTTGATAAATTATGTTCTAAGCTCGTTGTACAACTACTATGTCATGCTCCTTCAGACTGTGTAAGTCTGTTCAGAACATAAGGTGCTTGCTCGGCTGCAGCCTCCCAACGCGAAAAATATGAATATATAAATAAAATGGACTTCCAAATAAATATCAAAATCGTCAATTTGCTGCTCGGCTCAACCATCTGAAGATTGTTGAACGCCGCATTCCTTCTCTACTCATACAGCCTTACAGTACCGTTGTACTAATTCCTCTCCCTGGTCACACCAAGTACTGCTTATATCCCTTTCATCCCTCGGTAGGAATGATTCGCTACCCGTTTTTCTTATCTTTTCTGACCTCATTATATTGTGTAACAACTACGTTTCGTCCTTGGGTTTTTTCTATATCTCTCCACGTACTTGTTTGTCATATCCTCCCCCCATTTTCTGCGCATTTCGTAGTTCACAAGAGTTCAATACCCTATGCCCCCCTCTACCAAGATTATGAAACCCCTTGGAGCTCTGCCAGTGGTATTCAGTCCGTCCTACTCATTAACGCTTGCTTTTTCGATCCAATTGATAACTGCCTCTACGCCATCCACTCTGTTCCAATCGAGCTCTGAGTACTACCAATACGCGGTTGTAGTCTCACATATAATCCTCAAAAGAGTTTTCTAATATCTTGTACATATTTCCAGAGTTTTATTCATTCATAAGTTATACATATCGAACTTTTCATTACTTAATCGCTTATCTGAGAAGGAATAAATCACTTACAACCAAAGCGTCGAAAAATCTGATTTTTACTTTGTTTTATCCCTGATCTTCCCAATTGTAGAGCAAGTAGCCCTTCAGTGCTTCTTAATCAAACAAGAAATCAATTTTGTGAATGACGACTAATCAAGTCCTTCATAATTTTACAACCTTTATCGCTGTTGTGTTGTTGTCGTGATAATGCATCCATGATTCTTCTAAGTCTTGCTCAACACTCTCTTTTGATACGTGAAATGGCTATAAAATTGATTGTATTGCATTCAAGATAATCTGAGATCAATTCAATTAGGTAGTAATGGAACGACCAATAATCTCCCAGTTTCCAGCTATTTATCGTTTTACATTTTGGCCAGGTTCCATTTTTGCGGTGCTTGAAAATAGAAGGGTGACGACATATAGACCTATGCCGCTTGCTGTCGCCAAGGTCGGATCGTGTCCCGCTGTTGTTGGTTGTTTCGGTTATTGGAAGTGCATATTTCGCATTATAATTGGGCATACTGTTGTGGTTTGGCTCAGTGATCCGGAATATTATTGTATTGTGCGGTTTCGAAGTGAAAGAAACTCTTAATCTTGCCAATATTTATCGAGTTTTTAATGACGGATTGTCGGTGGACCCAGTGCTCCGGTCTTGACGCTTGTCCTTGGGGCGAAGCGGCGCTTGCGCGGACGCTGGTGAGTGATATCCCCTCCATCTCTCTGTGTTCCTCTCGGTGATTGTCGCGAATCGTGATTCAGTTTGAACTGGATTCCAGCGCTCGGATCGTCAGAGCTGCGTTTATGTCCGATCAGTCGATAGAAAAGTTTTTTACGCGTAAAAGAGCGAGATCAAATTCATTGGGATCTTTGAAAATCGACGCAATGAGGGAGGACGCGCAGGTCGGTCAATTGACGCTGGGAGAATTGATGGCAGCAATAAAAGAAGTTTTGCCTACTAAGGACGAGTTTTTGGCTTTGAATAAGGAGGTTCAGACGCTTAGGCAGGAAAATACTCAAATGAGAGAAGAAATGAGCAAGCTTCGTGCTGAGTGTTCGCAGAATGCCGACACAATTGAATTTCTTTTGAATAAATCAAAGGAAAATAACCTAATTATTCGCGGAATACCGTCCGAAACCGATGCAGACCCAGTAACTACTGCAACCAAACCGTTTGTAGAGGTGTTAAAGATAAATGATCACATTAAAATCAATAAAGCTTTCTTTATCGGCCATGCTCTTTTAACTAGAATGATTCTGGTCGAGCTGGCAAACCCCGCGGATAAATGGGTCATCTTTAAAAATGTTAATAAGCTAAAAGGTACGAAGATATTCATATCGCAGGATTATTGTGCCAGGACTCGCGAGAAACGCCAAAAATTGTTGGCAGTTATGAATGAGCTGAAGAGGCCTAAGGGGAAGGGGGTTGATGCTGTGGTTCGAAACAATATATTGCTGGTTAACAAGGACCGATTTAATTGGAGTAATGAAAAAGGGTTAGTGAACTCGAATCAAGAGGAAGCTGTTATCACGCTGAAGGCGCTGACCGGGGAGGATTTGTCCGGATTCGTAGATGGTATCAAAGCAGGAGGAATATTGCGCCGTCCAACAGGCTTAGGAGCATCAGGTTCATCATTGCCAGTTGGGGGTATATAGCAACGAGCCCGGGTCCATCCACCAGAAAAACAGTACGCAAGAATCATGGGATATAATGTTAATGGACTTAAGCAAAGAATTATGGACCCTGGATTTTTAGAATTTATCTTTAAATATGAAATTTGGTACTTGTCGAAACGCATGTGATGGAAGTTGATTATTGTAAATTTGAAAATTATTTTGGTGATTATCATATTGCATGGGTGGGAGCTGAGAAAACTTGAAAATTTGGAAGGGCAAGAGGGGGAATTTTGGTAGCCTATAGACGTAGTACTATTTGTAATTTCCAGTATTGTAGTGATTTTGATTACGTTTTTATGAACGTAGAACTTGGAGGTGAAGCGTTCAGCATTTTTCCGATGTATTTAAACCAGAATAGGTGGCAGGAAGATTTTTCAAATATAATTAATGTGATACAGGATAATTTGGATAGAAATGTTGTTATGATTGGAGATGCGAACGTTAGAATTGGGCAGATGCAGGTCATACCTGATGAGTTGGTCGATGGAACCTCAGCCATTGCACACCCGTTTCGTAATAGCAGGGACACGGTAGTTAATACTGTGGGCAAAAATTTTGTTGAAGCGTGTAATGAACTAGGATTAGCTATAATGAATGGAAGGTCAAACCTGGATGCGATGGGAGAATTCACATACTTGGGGGCTAGAGGCTCATCGGTTATTGATATATGCAGTGTTTCGGTGAACATATTGGACGTTCTAGTTGATTTCGAAGTTTTGCAGCAAGTCTATTCGGATCACATGCCTATAGTTTTGACTATCAGGGGGAACATCGCGGCTGATGTTGGTACAACTATGGCCTTGCTCCCCAGGTAATGTTCAAAAGAAATTATACAATGACAGTCTCAAGAGGATAGATTTGAAGAAGGGTTTCATAATTGATTGTATTAGGAAGGCGGCTGGTCGAGTTAGTGGAGCAGGGAGAAGTGGGGAGTCCTTCAAGTCTTTCGCTAAAAAACCATGGTTTGATCGTGAGTGTTTGCGCATGAGGGGTAGGTCCTTCGCTCTTCTGAAATGCTATAGGGGGAATGGTTCCGATATCATTAAACAATTCTACCTAGCTGTAAATAGATCTTATAGACAATTGTGTGTTGGCAAAGAAAAGGAATTTTATCAGGATATAGGTAAACGTTTGGAAAGCGTAGCAAACTCTAAAGAATATTGGGCCATCGTATCGGTGTTTAAGAATAAGAGCTTGGTTATTGACACTCGTATAGATGGCTCTGCCTGGTTTGAACATTTTAGATCTTTGCTTAGCCCGTCTATGGATATAGGTACCATTGAGTAAGCCCGTCCTTTGATCGTTGTGCAGAATTTGGATAAACCCTTTGGAATTGTAGATCTTAGGTGTGTCTTAAATAAGGCCAAAGAAAATAAGGCTCCTGGTCCAGATCAAATTCCCTATGAATTTTTCAAAGGTATGGATGATGAATGCTTGCTAATTTTGTTGAATTTTTTTAATGAAGTGTTTATTAGTGGTAAAGCACCCAGAGGTTTCGGTCAGTCCATTATCTTCCCGTTATATAAAAAAGGAGCTAGAAATGTTCTTAATAATTATAGAGGAATCTCCTTTTTAAATACGTTGGCTAAATTATATGCTGGGCTCTTATTGGAGAGACTAACAAGGTGGATGGAAGACGAGCATGTTCTTAATGAGTTTCAGGCGGGGTTTAGACGTAATTATTCTACCATTGATAACGTTTTTAATTTGACTAGTTTGGTTCATATAAAGTTGAGAGTAAGGAGGTCTAAGGTTTACGCTTTTTTCATAGATTTTGCCTCTGTGTTTGACAGAATCAACAGAAATTATCTGTGGTACAAATTGTCCACGGAGGGAGTATCTGAGAAATTTATTGGCGCCTTGAGTAGTCTTTATGAGTACACGGAAGCGGCCGTGAGACTTGCGTCTAATTCCACCACGAATTATTTTCAGACAGTTTCAGGTGTTAAACAGGGATGCCTACTTTCGCCAACTTTATTTGCATTATATATGAATGATCTTCACGATTTTTTGGGAGATGGTGTGTGGGTGGGCGACCGAGAGGTCAGACATTTGTCGTATGCTGATGATGTGGTCCTCTTGTCATCCAGTGTGATTGGCCTGCAAAGAATGATTGATAAGCTTGAGGAATACTGTTCGACATGGAGTTTGGATCTGAATTTATCGAAATCAAAAATCATGGTTTTTAGAAACGGTGGAAGGCATAGTGTGAAAGAAAAATGGTGGTTTCGAGGTCAGAACATAGAAGTTGTCAGTAGATATAGATATCTGGGAGTCTTATTGACATCAACTCTCACGTTTACACCGCACCTGCGAGAAAAGAGCGCAACGGCAAAGCTCGCTATTGCGACTATGTGGAAGAATTTTATGTCACATTCTCAAATTTCGTTCTCGGAAAAGTTAAAAGTTTTCGATGCTGTTGCGAGGTCGATCTTATGCTATTCGTCGCAGGTTTGGGGTTTTGCTTATAGTGACTGTGTAGAAGCGGTTCTACGTTTTTTCGTTAAAATGGTGTATTCCTTGCCGAGGTGCACGCCAGGTTATATTGTGTTCTTGGAAACCCAGCTGAAACCGCTTTTTGTGTATACACTTCGAATGCATTTCGGTTTTATATTTAAAGTCAAGAAGTTATCTGAGGACCGTCTCCCGAATTACTTAGCCAAAAAATGTATTGAGCTGAATGTGTATTGGGCGAAAGAGTGGGGGGTCTTGAGGAATAAGTACAGCATCCCTTTGACGCCACAGACAGACCTTGGTGTGTGGAAAGAGTTGATGGAAAACAGTTTGGAAATGGTTAGTGGAATAATGTATGCCAACTTTGAGGAAAAGATGAGACAGTCGCGAAATCACCCTCAGTATTTAGCGCTCAAGTGTGGTAATGGTGAGGTTGTACCCCTCAGTCAATTTAGAAGCTTCCAACACAGCAGATGGGCTTTTAAAATTAGGGGCGATCTTTTGGCTCTGAAATATAGACCGTATAGAACCACCAATGCACAGACTTGTGATTTGTGTAGCAGTCAGGAGGTGGAAAATGCATATAATTTCATCGGAAGATGTACGGCATTGGGTGACGTAAGACGGTGGTACTTGGGTGCTGGAGAACTGGGTTGGGAGGCGTATTTGGCGCTAATAGGGTCCGATGATCAGAATTTGTTTAAGTTCTGCTCTGTTGCATGGAAACTACGGTTCAATGCCATAAATGAATATGGTTTTAATAGTTGAGTTGGATTTACTAACCATTAGACATTTAGCCTTTTTCAGATGCCGATTGTTTTATTAGTAGATTATTATTGCTATTTATTAATTTGTAGAATTTACGAGATTTGGTTATGTGCAATGTTGGTTCGCAAGTATTATTTGTATTATCATTTGTATCTTTATTTGCTATTTGGCTATGATTATTTCTACCTTGAAGATGAATTTTGTATTTTGTTTATCCATTATTGTAAGGCAAACTTCATCAGACAGTCATCTATGACTATGATTACGCATGTCTATAATTATTACTTATGTTAAAAATTATTTTTCATAATAAAAGCATGTTTTCATTCATTCATTCATTCATTCATTCATTCAAGGGTGACGACATATAGCATCGTATTGAGCAGCATAGTACAAATGCTCAAAAAGAATAATTGAAGGTGGGAATTTGTTGTGAGAGCAATTCTTGACCTTGGGCTCCTCCCATGATGGCTTCTGGGAGTACTCCACACTGCGGAGTTCCTACTACATTTTTCCTATTACTTTCATTTGAGTTTCGAGCTTGGGGAAACGAGATTTCTAGTAATTGTTTGAAGATATCTCTGGATGTGACAAAGGTGAGCAATAATTCTAGGTGGAAGAGGGAACAGTATAACAATTTACAAAGGGTTGTGACTTATAGGCAGATCGTCCTATTTCTATCTCAAACATTGGTGATTTATCGTCATACAATAATTATGGATTGCGTCTATTAGTTACCACTGTAATAATGTTTTCAGCGATTATAACAAAGCGATAAATAAGTGTGGAAGAACTGTATTGTATCTTACATAAATTTGAATGGACTGGTCGATTAAATAAATGCTGCTGATAGTGGATGAAAAGATGGGTATTCGAAAGGGATGGTATCAAGCTCGTTACCTGGACATATCATCATCTAGAAGGCGACCCGAACATTACGGCCCAAACTATTATCCTTCCCAAGGATGATACCGGTACGGGATTTTCAATTTTCAAATGAAAATACCTCTTCATTGAAAGAATTTCAAAATTTCAATTTTAATCAACTTGCTTCTTGAAATCGTTGACGGACGAATATGTGCACTATTTCGGAGAATTCCTTTGTCCCTGCCTTTTCCCTGTATAATAGGATCTGTAGCCCTCAACATAATGTATTTGTGCTGAGCGACATTTAGGCGATTTTTGGTTTACTTCTTTGTTCTTTCTGTTTGGTTTATTTCTTATGGTAACTTATTTTCATAAATCAACCTCCATTACAGATCGAGAGGAAAAATTCCCTTCGTTTGGATACCCGAAACATCTGTTGGTCTGTTTCTTTGTCGTTCGCCGCCTGTTGGTTTTAGTTCTCAAAGTACAAATCTGCGGGACAAGGCTCAACAAGGGATCAAAAAATACAAAATAAATATCGGCCATCGTTGTTTGATCAACCTAAATTAAGGGTAAAAATTTCAAAACTGTATCATAAGATCGCGATCGTCATCGAACTCAGATGTATTATTTTCAATGATTCAAATGAGACCACCTGGGTGGCTAAACAATTGACCGTTTGTAATAGAAAGGATCTTCAACATGACTACGAAAGGCAACCGGTATTTTGAATTAAAATCTTCAGCGCAGCCACTTTGTTTCAATTTCCTCAACTGAAATCGTTAGTGATCCAAACGTGACAACCAACAACCACGTGGGCGACATTTGAAAAATCCACCTCAATCACTTCCTCCTGCTGAGCCGTTTTGAAACAATATCGCCCTTTCATCCGGATGAGAATAGAACACAACAATCTCCGTAACGAAAACAAACGCCCGGTTTGACCTTCAACATTTTTAATTCCTTCAGTTCAACGTCCCCATTGTCGCCATTAGCCGCCGGTTTGGTGCCGCAACTAAGATGAAATAATAGCGATTCCCAAACGGGACGGGTGCCAGTGCCCCAGGTGGGCATCGGAAACGCGCGCTAGCTCCGAGGGGTCCCGCTGCTGGAACGCGTAAATCCGGACCCAAACCTCACGGACGTCGTCATTGTAAAAATTTCCTCCCCTTATGCTCACAAGAGTCAGGTCTTTTTTTAATTTTTTTTTCTCTCATTCGTATTCTCCCATTGTGTTCCACCCGCTCTTTTCGGAGTACGGACCTCTCTCGACCAGTTCCGACCGCATTGTTCCGATATTTGGGGGTTGTTTGCACACTCGCGACACGTACATTTAATTGTGTGTCTCCCTTTCGACAATGGACAAAAAAAGCCTTTTAGTGCTATTGTCATGTAGGGGGTCGCCCCGGGTTCGCCATGATTGCTGGGCTCAAGCTCTCTTTGAAGTAAATATGTTTCCATTTTCACGCTTCTATGACCTCTCTATTGTTTTATTATCCTTTGAACTAAACTTGTGCATATCAATAGCTTATTGACTAGGAATGTTGACTGTAGAATGATCTGCTTCATAATAATAATAATAATAATAGAGGGGTGACCTTAGTCTAATGTTTGATGACAAACTTAGTGTTTGATGAACCCTCAATTGTGTAAAGGCGTCCTTTGTGACCGACTGGTCTCAAGACGCTGTCTGGAGCCATTCGGTTGGTCAGGGAATCCTGGGTTATTCTCAGGCTGGCTGGTAATGAAATTTAGGCGCAATAAATGTGAGATTTAGTTTAGGAAAAATGAACAATAAAATGATGTACCCTTTGAAGGTTAACTAAAAAATTAATTTATAAATATAATTACATTTGAAAAGAAATTAATGAATTTGAGAGCATACTTAATGTTCGTACTTAGAAAAAATGCGTGTGTCCTTTGAAGGTAAACTAAAAAATTAATTATTATAATTAGGTACATGTGAAAATAAATTTATGAATTTGAAATTTATTAATGTTCATACTTTGAATAGATGTGTATGCTAATCACCCTTATTTGTTGCTATAAATTGGAATTACTGTGAGACAGCAGTTTGTTTCCATAGAGAAACAAAGAAGAAAAATATGAATATTAATGAATATGAACATGTTGTTGAGTAATGTGTGCATTTTGTAGGATCACCAAACATTTTCGAAGGATTTGTGTTTCGCAAGGTTCTACAACTTTTCAATGTTATCAAAGTTCTTCACTACACGGTTGTTTGCATTTCATAATAATGTTAAAAGCAGTAATTTTGTCCGTTGTTGAATTGTCAAGTTGTTCTGCGAGACTTCAATGCAATATTTAAAGTAGACTTTATCAATCTTACGACCTCCTAAGGGTTTAATTCCTACAGTGAGCAAATGAAGGAGATGAGGTGTGGTTCTAGTTGTACACTGAGATTTTGGTGTTTCTTCGTTCGTTATCTCGCTATATTTTATTGATTAATATATTTTATCATTAAAGTTATAAATATCATTCAACGATAAAAAGAGGAATAAAATTTGTATTAACTTAATTAACTAATTTTATTGTGTTATCAGTGTTATGGTAAAATAATTAATCTAAGTTATACTTACAATGTAGGTACATGGCGTGAGTACCAATAGACTGGTCATTTAAAACGCTTAAGAAAAAATAACTCAAATCAGTTGGCACGTTGAGGCCAGCGCAGCACGCAGAACATTTCGTGGACACGTACATCACCCATACACATACCCATACATCTACATACATGTATAGGCATCTACACGTACATGTACCTACACGTATCTACATTGCATATGGGTATGTCACGGGTTTTCACGAAATCAGAGGCAGATAGTACTAAAACGGATATATGTATATGAGGTTTCTTCTTCTGAAAGATGAGTATTGTCGTTACCTGACCCAGATCACTCACAACTGTGACCACAAAGACTTGACTATTGGAAATGTCTGCCATGATCTGTGGTTGGTCTATATTTTTCACTTACGAGTGAGGCACCCAAACTTTGCTTGCCCTTCTGCAGAGTAACTTTTTGAAACTTATCAGCCGCAACCATTTAATTCAGGATTCGGGCTGCAAACAATCAGAAAGCGGCATGTGTAGTAGGATTTGAAATAGTAATGCATTTAAGTATAAGTGATGCAAATCAACAATGTTATACAATCTCCCTAGGGTCAGAAGTCAACAATGTAGCTTAGAGTCGCTGACTTCGAAACAATATAAGTGCCGTGAATCATATAATACCGTATGTCATCCCTACACCCCACATGTCAAACTCCCAAACCTGCAATTAGTCCCCGTTCTAGTTTTATGGTAAATTAGGCTATAAAATTTAATAATTGAATAACCCTACTTGCCCTAACATGTAATTAAACAGAGGTGATGTATTTACTTAGTTGTTTTTTATAGGCCAGTCTTATCGAAAGTGGATCTTTAATTGTATCGCCACCATATGGCGACACTCGCGGTGGCCACGAGGTAACAAGATTATTATTGCTCGCTTCTGTCCACACAATGTTCACCAGCGTAGCGAGGATAATGTCATTCTTACGATTTTATGTGGGTTGTTATCATGCAGTAATAATAGTTATATTAAATTGTGTTTTCTAACAATGGTCACTCTAAAAAATGTTCATGCTTTCGTGATTTTAAATCTCTTGTTTTGCTAATTTGATCCTGTCTTCCCGATTTGACAAAAATAATAGCTCAGCCAGAATTAAATCTGCACCACATTCATTCTATCCGTCATCCACAGGGGCTTACTTTTTTTAATGAAAGAAAGAGAGAAAGGATGAAAGAACGAAAGACAGAATGAATGAGCGAGAGGGAGAGATAGAGAGAAAAAGTGGGGGTTTCCACTTTTAATCGTGAAATAAGTACCTATTCATTGGAGACATTGACAAACCAGCAATATACCAAATTCTACAAAGATTTTGAAAATATTGGAGATCACCTTATTTCATGTTTTCTACTTGATGCCAACTTAACCACTACCATCTCACTACTTTATCACGTTGTAAAATTTCGATTTAGCATATACTTGAAAAGAACAGTAAGTTTGTTGTAGGAAGAACAAACAGATCTAAGACCCAGGTTATGACTTCAAAACCTTTCCTAAATTTAAAATTGTAAATTTAAATTTAATATTGGAGATCACCTTATTTCATGTTTTCTACTTGATGCCAACTTAACCACTACCATCTCACTACTTTATCCGTTGTAAAATTTCGATTATCATATACTTGAAAAGAACAGTAAGTTTGTTGTAGGAAGAACAAACAGATCTAAGACCCAGGTTATGACTTCAAAACCTTTCCTAAATTTAAAATTTTCTGTATAGTAGCTAATCTTGAGACCCAATGAGCAAGATCTAAAATCGAATTGAGTTTCAGAATGATTGCCTTCAAACTAAATTGCGATTGTAGAACTCGTAAAATGTTAAGCAACTAGCCCACGAGAGATATTGGGCAGTGTTCCTTACACATGGAAGTATTTGGCTTTTCGGGGAATATGATAAACGTTGGAGTGAACCAGTCTGACGGTCTCTTACCAGAATCATAAATGGTATTGGACAAGCGAGTGATCAAATTGGTAACATCAATGAGGAATATCAGTGATTCAGAGTAAACATCATCTGGCCCAGGAGCCTATTGTTCTTGAAGCTCTTTATGTCAAGGACCACTTCGCTCTCTAATTTAATGGGATCACCCTGATCATAAAACTCTTCCCACTGATACTCAGGGGGCCTTGTAGCATTGAAAAATCTGGAAGTGTATTTCAACTACTCATTATGTATGTCAGCCAACAACAATACAGGCTGACCATAGCTTGACATTATTGGACTTTTTTCGCTGCCCAGTCATTTTCTTTGTGTAATTTGAAAAGAACTCCATCCTGATCGAATGTTTCGCAGCAATAAGCCAATTTTACTCTGACTCACGAACCAACTTTCTTATATGTTGTTAAAGGCTAGCATCAGACCCCAAAACTCGTATATTCATAGGTCATATTAAAGAAAACTCACGATTTCATTGAAAAAAAAAAGAAAAAAGTTTTTCAAAATTAAAACACATTTTTTCCCTTAATTAGCAAAGTAAAAGCGAAATTGACTAAACTTGAAAAGGTGAGATTTTGGCGCAGTTTTTACCGCTCTTCCATCTTGAAAAAAATTTGTTCTCATAGTTCTATTCCCAATTGAAAAAACTCGAGGTTTCCCAAATTAGGTAAAATTTGCTTTTTATAGGGCGTTTTCATTTTTAAAAACTTAATTCTTAAAAAAAGGTCAGGCATTCATCCGATAGGAAATTTAATGCTCTTTTCAACGGTATCGATCGTTTTGATGACAAAATGTCGAAAACACGAAAAAATGTTAAAAGTTAAATTATTCAAAACAGCGTTAAAAAAAAAAAAAAAAAAAAAAAAAAAAAAAAAAAAAAAAAAAAAAAAATCTCGAAGGGACTTTCGATCAGAAACGAGCTCCAAAATCGACAGCTGCAGTTTGCCAGACCTCTTTTGTGAACACCCTGCGTAGTGCTAAGCACAAAAATGTTACTAGAAATTACTTAATAGTTATAAATTTAACATCCGTTTTACTATTCAGGAAACTGTGGGGAAGGGGATAGCTATAACAAGGGGAAGGAGGGAGGGGATAAGAGAGCTATAATTCCAACGGATGTGTAGCCTCAACAAATTGCTCGGTTTGCGCAATATGTGCAGCTTTTCAACGGAGGGATTGAAAAAAAAGGGGGCGAAAAAGCAAAGTTTTCGTGTATTTTACGACACCCCCGTCCACCGCGAAAGTTATTGCGTTGAAGGGGTGAACTGCTTAGAGCCCCCACCCCCCCCCCCCTCCTTCCAACGTCCATTGCTTAGAAAACCCTTTTTACGCAATTGAAAAGAGTGAGAGAAAAAAACTTCAATCTATTTCATTTTTTTCCCAGGTTTTAATTCTTCCTCGGGAGATTTATGGGAAATCTTAAGCGTCGGAAGAGATTTTTTCTCGTAAGAGGATTCGAGAAAGAGCAAACACAATAACTCGGCCCCTTACGAGTCCGCCCTCGGGTTTAGGGGTATTGACTCAAAACGCCCCTTATCTCGACCACCTTTCGACCCATCGGACAATATTTGTTAAGAAAAGAAAAAAAATAATAATCTGATGGGTGGCCAGTCCTCACGAAATCCGCCCATTCCGTGGGATTTTTCGGGAACTTTTTTTTTCTCTCCTACTTTTCTTTGGTTGAATCGAATCTCGGATTAGGTATGAATTAATAACAACGAGCTGATATTGAATGAGGGTGTCCCTATAGCATAAAAAATTACCTATTAAAAGAGGAAAACATTTTTTCTTAATCTACTTATAATCCTTAAAGGGTACGGGTATTATTCCTAATCGTTACGGTTTTTGTTGTTTATGGTAGGTATCGAACAATGCAACTTCGTGCTTCCTATTGTGTTACGCTGCCCAATTACAAGGGTAAGTATTTTGAAGAAATTGAAAAATTCCAAATGTAGTTTGTTAGGAGAGTGCAGTGGCTGCCTGACTGCTCTTCCCACTGCATTGTCTATTTAAAAAGGGGTGCGTATCTTTGCATCCGATATTCCCCCCCACACTAAGCAGAACTTTAATTATATCGCCAAAGTTCTGAAAATGCTGATGCGCGGTCCCCATCTATTATAACAACGAAAACAATGAGCGAGCATTTTTCATGGTGTGTACTAATTAAGGGAGGTTGGTGTCGAAATATGGAGTTGACCCAAACGTGCAAACGTGAGCAGTGGTAAAATATATGAAAATGAGATTAATAAATATACTGAAGCCGTTAGAAAGGAAAATGTGAGATAATAGATCATACACAAAAATAACTACTGTACAAAAAAGTTGATCATAATAAAATAAGTATTAATACGTTACTAAACTCGTACTCCCTAAATCTGGGGCAGATTAGATAGGTGATGAAACTCGGCTGTAAAATGTTGAATTTAATATGCGGGATGTGTTATTTGGTCCAGTAACATTTGTGCTCTTTGTAATATGAGGGAGGAGGAGTACACCTTCCACTTTTTCGGACTCCGTCCGGTGTAACCTACGAGAATTTCGTTATAGATTTTTGAGACTACTTGCTCTCGCCAAAGATGAGTTCAAAACACATCTGCCAAGTTGGGTGAACAGTATAGCTTCCTCACATATAACAAGAACATATGGAATTATTTAAAAACAAAGTAATAGCCGAAATGATTGAATGCAAAATAAAGCAGTATTTAATACATGTGTATACATGGTAGAATGCGAATTGGGGCTATGATTCATGTTTGCAAATGCGGAAATTGCCTAAGTATTAACCCACACAATAATGTAAATTTCATCAAAATCGATTAATTATTCTCGGAGTGTCATCGAATATTGGTTTTGCGTATGCGCAATGGTAACCGATTATTCAAGCAAATGTGATAAAATATAAAGGGCATCATCCTGGATCCAAAAACCTCTCGAGTTTGAACGAAATCGGACCAATAAGATGATAAGAAATCGACTTTTAAAAATTAACATTTGTGCATGTACACTGACTACAATGAATCCAACAGCAATGCAATTTATAGGGGACCGTCTAGGAGCTAAACTGCACAATCCTGAAAATGCCATAAAATTCGATCAATTAGTCTAGAAGTTTTGTCTGTGTCGATCAATTTTAGTTTTGAGAATGCGCTTTAGTTACCACTCCACCGATCGCGATAAAATTCATGGGGAATTTTTCTGGAACAGGTATACTCATTACTTCCCGGGTCTGAACGAAATCAGACCAATAGATGATAAGGAATAAATGTTATAAGAAATTAACGTTTGTGTATGCTTACAGACTACTATTTATGCGATGGTAATGTAAATTATAGGGGACCGTCTAGAAGCCATCCCGCACTATCCCCGAGAATTCATCATAATCGTTCCATAAGACTCGGGGTTTCGCCTATGTCAATCGATATTATTTTCGCGTGTGCAATGGTCATTACTCCACCACTCGCAATATAATTTATAGGGCATTCTCTAGAACATTATACTCAACTACCTACTGAGCGTGAACGAAATCGGACTAACAAATGATGAAAAATCGACGTTATGAGAAATTCAAATTTGCGCATGCAACTGTCGATCCGAAGGTATTGAAAATTATAGGGAACCGTCTAGAAGCTCACCCGCGCAATCCCTGAAAATTTCATCGAAATCGGAATGCAACTTGGTAGGTATAGTTCTGGACGTGACAAGGAACCACACATAGACAGACATCAGACAGATAGACAGACACGAAACCAAAATTGATCAGCAAGCTCTTTAATGTAAAACACAAGATGGCATTTTGATTTTGGAGGGCAAACTTTTTTTGAGTTCTCTCGCGAACACAAAGCTTTTCTACCTTCGGTAGTGAGGAAGCAAAATAATGGATACTCCAAAACAATGGCCAAATTTATGTTTGAACGTAAGAAAAGCGTGGGTCTATCGGACGACGCTAATATCGTCAATCAACTACTGACCTATTGTTTACAATAATAATCGCGAATCCTCTACAGTTCAAGATTTTGTCCGATCTCGAGCATTGAGGCTCAATTTGTGTGTCTGTCAAACGCTTCCAATCGATGGATTCATTCTAATCTGAGGTTTTACTGGCTTTCAAAATATGCAACTTAGTTTTAGATGCAATTATTCTGTCTATTCTACCCCCCACAACAATAAGTAGATTAAATGATAAACCCTAAGGTAACGCAAATGGAATATATTGAGGAAAACCATAGGAATAAACGTATAGAGTGTTGTTCTCACGAAGTAAAAACTTATTATCATTTATGCGTGAGAGAGTGCAGTGAAATCATAATGGTGCAGCCGCTCACTGGATTTCATCGGTTATATGCACTTTTCGTTTGATATTCACATAAATTAAATGAATCTGAAATGCAGCGAACATCTACGCGCCACGCTGACTTTTATGCAATTTTATAACCTCGTAGAAAGAAGCGTTTGGTATCGAGGTGCGTGACAGGAGTTAATATCCAAGAGTTGATATCCAACGGGGTTCCATATGTACAAATAGACGTCGGGGCAGTTGACGACGCATGTTAAACAGCGTATCGTTTCACCTTTGACAGACAAGGTGTTTTCTACAAGGCGCGGCCTCTAGCCGTCACTCTATCTTGGACTGATGGCTCATTGACACGCTACCTACCGCCGGAATCAATGCGGCCGATTTGATTCGTTGACGCTCATCGAGCTTTCAGGGGTAATGGTTTATAATTGCTATCAGCAGCAACGAACGGCTCGTAATTATAGCGTTGGCGATATCATAGGCGCCTTGCTTTTGGTTGAGGAAGTTGATGAATAATTATGGAAAATGTGTTCGATGGAAGTCAGAAGGCTGGAACTGAGATTTATTGGTCCATCAATCAATTCCAACAGTAGGTAAGTGTGTAGCCATGCTGCCTCATGAAACCAAGACAACGACTGTTACTAACACTCCATCGCCACTCAGACTATAAAATAAACGCAATAGTCTTTAGAGTAGTAGGTATTAAGTTTAGAAATTGCATTAATGATATTAATTTAACATAATTAATTCAGGTTTCACTTTAACATAGTTTGATTAATTTAACATTAATATAATTCAGGTTTAATAATTTATATAATGAACCTTTGAAATCGACCAAGGAAATGTTGTTAGTTAATGTTTCAAGATACGTTATTTCAAAATCAAATAATAAATGCCGTTCTTCCCCGAGTCGCTCTGGTAAACTGAAACAATGAACGCTGATTAGTGATGTGTGCATCTATCTGCCTGTCGCTCAATCTGTAACTGGTGAATACCGTTAGAACTATGAGTACATGAGTGTTCCCGAATGACCATATCATTATATCATGGTATGATAATAAAAAATAAAAAAATAATACAGCAACATAGATTTTATAATATAGGAGAATCAGTTGGACTATCCATGACTTTCCTTCAGAACTAGTTTCCTAGAATCTACTTTCCATGACGTCCCTCCAACTACCTCGCGCATTAAGAGAACTGTTAACATTTTTTACTGCAGAAATTAAAAGTGGATGGGATTCAAAGTTGAGTTGAAGAGATGACTTAGGTTTATTTTTTAAGAAACCGCGAAAACACTAGCTGCAGCTGACTCCACCGACTTTCCAGTCATTTGTAGGTACCTAATGGTACCTGATATCTCATCAACTGATTTCGATAAAACGTTCACCATTCCATTCTACGTCCGTTGTTTTCAAGATGACTTATTTTGGTTTTGTGTCATTATACTAATTATTATTAAGTAAATAAACTTGATGGACAGGAAAAATGAAAGAGACTTTGTTTAATTAACTTTCTTTTAACTTCTTTCGAGCTGTAAATTCATACCGTCAATAAAACTAGAGACTCTTCAAACAAAAGGAGTGGCGTGGTCAAACCAATTAATCTATAACTACTTACGTACCAATGTAATGTGGTCATAACCACTGAAGAGATAAATCTGTACCGTGGTAGTACATACTACATGTACCGGAATCTCCAAATAACAATTGGATAGAGTTTGTCTCACTTGATCAAGTCTATCTCTGAAATTGTGTGGTTCTCAAATATTGAATCGTATTAGAGCTTGCTTACGAAAAATAATGACTTTAGTTTCAGTTTATGTGTGCGGTTATTTCCTGCATCACAAGGTTTTTACCCTTCAGCTTCTATGGAATTAAATTTTTCTACCAGCACAAAGCAACATCATCACACTTCCCAAGCAAAAGTTGTTAATTTATTCCGGCTCCATTGAGACAAGCCCAACAGAGCGCCAGGCACAATTTTCGGATCCTTAACTAAGTGACAAAGCAATCATGAGCTTTTGATACTCCCAAACCAACCTAACGATTCCAGTTCACAATCAGAAATTTTCCCGAGTAAAAACTTTTCTCTAGAATTCAAACAAAAGTACTTTATATGCAAATTAAACTGTGCAGAATCCCGAGTGTAATAACCGCGCCCCCTTCTCTCCCAGGGTTGCCAACCCTTTAAATTTAAATATCCTGAGTTGAAGGGCTCCCGTTGAATGGAGTCGAGGACTGATGAAATTGCTTGGCTCAATTACTGAGGGTCTCAGGTATGTCTAGTCCCGCTGGCCTTCACATACAAATGCTCTCATTGTCCGGCCAACAACGGAGAAAGGACTCCGTTGATGGACCGTGCGTCAAGCTCCTCTTCCTCATATGAGTCCCAAGTTTGATGTCGTGCATGTTAACTAAGTTCGCATACCGCAATCAAGCGGGTCGAGTTAATTCGGTAAAAATGGACTCACGAACTTGACGTCAATTCACGAAATTTCTAGTAAATTAAGTTCAACCTTATTCGTCGAAACGTGATTCGTGTTTCGCTTGATAAATTACCAGGGTGGAAGCCTGTAATTCAAAATGGTAGACCGCTCTCATCTCAATGGACCAACGGTCAACGCTCAAATGAAAACCTTTGGGACATTACAACCTACTGAAAAGTGTAACACTTGATTGGAAGTCTTTGACGAAAATATTCACTAACAGAATAATGTAATATAACATCTAGTATTACTCATAATAAACGGATTTCTGCTACTACTTTGTTACATTTTAAGGCTTAATGAACTGAAACAATACTTGCCATATTGGTTATACTTATAGGTGCGTAGTGTAGTATTTGTATTCCAATTTTCACTTCAATCCGTTTGATCCATGAATCCGGTTTTACTCCCAAACTTAGCATGAATTCTGTTCGCAACAATTTTTGCCTTGGGGGCCTGTTAATTCTGAAAAGAACAGTTTCCGATTAGGTTATCAAAATAGTGTCTTGTATTTGTATTTCAATCATTAATTCAATCTATGCGTCCGAATTTTATTCCAAAACTTGATATGGATTTTGTTGCGCGACTAAAAAATTTCAAAAACAAACAATACTTAAGCAAGAATAACTTGTAAGCGTTTTGGATAAAAACACGAATCAGCAACCTCTGTAGTAAATTAGCGGACTAGTGAACAGTGAACAGGTTTCCTAATTGATTTCATTAATGTTTTTTCTATAGTTATTATACCAATACGGTTATGAAACTTCACAAGAAAAGAAAAAAAGATATTAATAACAAATAAAGCCTTTGTCTTTAGTTAATTTTTATATTTATCATCCACGTCGTCATAATGTCATCGTATCTTCATTAAGGAGTTTTAAAATTGATAAAAATCAAATCTCAAATTTAGAATTGTAAGAATTCCTTACAATGTTTTGGTATTGTTTATGTAAATAAAAATGTGTATCTATAAAGTTAAAATATATATTTTGTAAACTTTAAAATAATTGAAACTGTCCGAATAAATACACGTATTTGGTTATATGTAGATAATGATACTTGTCTCTGTATTTCAGTTACCTTTAAATCAGAGATCTTTACAGAAGAGCTTTTTCAATTCATAAATAACAAACCTTAGTTTAGTTATTCGCAGTGTTCGTTATGTCGTAATCTTGTGTACATGTGAATCCATATTTACACACTTATGTAGGTACTTACATTTCAGTAATGTGAATGGATATGAGATCAGTTGTTAACAACCATATTGAACCTGGTAGAGTTCAAGAAATTATCCCGTAGGTATTTCGATTACAATAGTTCATCGTGAACCTTCAGGCCAAATAATTAAGTAATCACACTATTTGACAGTATATTTAGGATTTGAAATTGTAATTGCATTCCTCTTTTATAGATCGCAGCTGATTAGCCACGTGTACAGGAATGTGCTACCCAAGTAATCATGCATTAAACATGTCTTTGCGAGAAGTGATTTACGACCAGCTACCTTTCCCCCCCTAATTACGTCATTACTTTCAAGTAACAATTAGTACTCTTGAAGCTTTTGGTCGCAGTTTTTTCTTCCCTCGAGCTGCTTCAAGAAAAGCCACTTCTTGATTGGAGACGAATGTACGGGCCGAATAAAAGTAGAGGAAAAAGAAGAAAAAAACCACAAAGTACTGAGCATTGCATTTCTTTTTACTGCACCTCGGAGGGAGCGAACAGGCCAATGAACGTTTAACTACCTATTTCTGTCACTATCAGTATAATCACCTCGGGGTTCGTGCCAAGAAAATTCATGAGATTCTTCCTTGAATTTATTGCCTCAACGGATGACATGTTGGTGGAAAAAAAGAAAGAGATGAGCAGGGAGTTCTTGACGAAGAAAATACTAATGTTCCTGCGATATAACCTTCTTTCAGTGGCAAATACTGTACTCCGAAGGAGATTTTGAACCCAGATATTTTTGGCACTATAATTTGTGGTTCTGATAGAAAGCTGCTTTGAATTTCAAATGGGAAAATGGTAAATCTATTTGGTTTATTTACAATAAAAAGATGCAGTAACGCAGGATGATCGGATAACAGTACTTATTAATTTAGGATACTGTACTTATAACTTAATTATAAAATATAATTTATATTATACTTTTATAATGTATGTCATTATATTGTACTCATTATGATAGTCTATTCGCTAGATCTGCTAGCAGCGCGTGATTCCTCTATCTTCTCGCGCTTAGAAATTCGAAGGTTTATTTTTTCGATGTTCAAGCCCTTAGGGAAAGCGAACTATTCAACGTACAGCGTTGCGGCTGGTTTTAATCGATTCTTTGGAATTAAATTCATCATTTACAAGCAAAAAAATTACAACTGTTACTTAGAAAGTTTTCGAGATCTTTATTTTTTTCAATTTTTAGCCCATTGATACAACCCTTCAGGGTTGATAAAAATCGATGCCGATTGCTAAGACCATCTAGACCCCAAATGTGATTTTTAATACAAGTTTTGTATAATTTGGTCCAGTATTTTCGGGAAAAAACCGCGGACAGCGGACGGACGGATTTTTTTCAATTCAGTTTTTGGATTCTACGCATCTTGAAACCTAAACCTTTAAACATTTTCAGGGGGTGTTTTTTTCTTGATCGATTATGAAGATTCATTATTGAAAATATTAAACCTAAAGTGAAATAACCTATCAAAGTAATTTTCATTGATCTTTTTTGTCTGCTAAGTTGAGTGGGTAAACTGTAGCTTCCTCGCATGTCATAACACGGACACATGGAATTGGCTGAAAGAACCAATCACGACCAAACTGACGTTTTCGGAAATTCACAGTTGCGCTTGCTCACACGGTATATTGAATCGACTGGAATCACATTTATAGGAGACTTAATAGGAGCTAACACATAACTCCAAAAAATTTCATTAAAATTCTACATTAGCCGTGGAGTTTTGACATAGATATGTCTTTGCTCTAGGGGGTCAACCAAAAATTTTCGTGACGCAAAAAATATGCCACAATTTCTAATGACGTTCGCCACTCGTTGGAAAGCGCTTGATTTATGTGATAAATGTTCACATCTCAAGCTACCAATTTCCCCCTCCTTACGTACCTGGCTACATTCCTAAACTAAGTTGATTGGACTATAAACAATTATAATAAGCCGGTTACAATATTCTTAACGTAAAGCAATAGCATCATTTACTCCACTCCATAGGAAACATTATCATCCTCTTGACAACAGTCGACTGTAAACAACAACTCATTGTAGTGGCTTCTCTCCACAGTTATTTTCAACATTTCTATAAGTAAACCGTTGTTTTGTTGGAATTAGTCGGGATGCGGCCCAGGGAAAATAAATGAAATTATTTCATTTATTGTTTTATTTGATAACGTTTCGTCCTCTTACTGAGGACATCTTCAGATCTTGGTGTGTCCAGGAAAAAATTTATAAACATCCGAATATAACGGATTTGTCTAATAAAACAGTGGCTCACCAAGTCAACTCAATGTCAAGAAAGCAATATCTGAAGATGTCATCAGTAAGAGAACGAAACGTTATCAAATAAAACAATAAATGAAATAATTTCATTTATTGATTAAAAATCAGGCTAACATTAACATACAAATGATAGCGCCTGTACCTATTGGGGAAATAACTTTAATAGTATGTATAGTATGCTTATTGTGTCTCCAAGAATAATAGAATAAATTCTTTATCCTACATTTCGTCGCCTACAGTCCAAAGTTAAAGGATTTTTTTACAACTCTCGAGGACAACCGTTATGAAATACCCAATCAAAGACATATCCGTGTAACATGGTATCTGCTTGTAAAGCAGATAGTGGAACTCGTTTACGAGTTTATAAGTAGGTATGTTTTGAGATGCGAGCTTGATAACATCCAGACCACCATTATTTCGTTTGCCTACCTCTAGTTTCGCTCATGCGCAATAATTATTACTCAATCAATCGGGAAAAGGGCACCTTCTTGAAACCTATACCCAAAAACCTTCCGAGTTAGGACAAAATCAGACCTTTGGATTGTTAGAAATCGACGATAAGAAATTTTTAGTTTGCGCTAGTGCACTCGCTCTCATTGATCCTAAGATAATGAAATTTACAGCGAACCATTCAATAGCTATACCTAATAATGCCTGCAAATTTCGTCAAAAGCGAATTTTCACACGTAAAAACCAATTTTGTCGCATGTGTAGTAGTTAATACTCAACCAATCGCAATAAAATTCATACACCTACGGTCAGACGGATAGATCGTTAAAAATCCACGTAAATTAAATTTACGTTTGGGCATGCGCACATGCCATTACCGATCCGATGGCAACGAAACGAAAACAGTGAATCATGGATGTAATTTCGGATTACTGCTTAAATATAACAACATGGACACAGTTGCTAAATGTTGTTACTTATTAGAAGATTGTTAGTTTTTTGATGCCGTTGATACCAAACTCATTGATAGATTACTTGTCAGATGTTGCATCCCAATGACCCCCAACCTAAAAACGTAGTTGAATCAAAATTTTTCGAAAAAAAAAGAAAAAAAAAGTGTTTCTGAATTTTCGCTAATTACTTTAATTCATCGGTTCGCAAGAACTGCTAAGCCTTGCGACAATTAAGTAGGAAACTTGTTGGTTTCTGCTGACACATATACCAAAAATGTTGATTGGCCGCCTGCTGTATGTCGTAAATTTGCAACCATACGTTTACCTCAATTAGTTAACCCTTCGGCATACAAACTAGATAAATAAAACCGCAGGTGAGACATTATTCTTCAGATTTTGATGATTCCATTTGAAGAAAATTATAATTCTAACGACCTCCATAAAAGCCTATTCAGTAGTATTGAATAGAATTTGCATCGTTAACACTTTCAGATAAATTTTTTATAAGTTTTAATATTTTTAACAACCATCAGTAACAGCAGGGCTCTTTTTTATTACTGCTGAGTTCCCACTTCCACGGAGAACCATAAAAAGCGCGAACGAGGTTGGGATACTTTTTGGCGGCGGTATAATAAAGATGTAACGCCGCCCTGCTCCACTGCGTCTTTTCACCTATTACTCGAGATGACACGATAATCTGGGCACTTCAGCTATATACTCATATTCTCACAGTAAAAACTATTATGTTTCAGTTGGACGATTAAAATTTTTACTATTATCCGTAATTTATGTTGGGGGCTGTAAATGGTTTCATCTCAGCTGCACGAATCGTAAATGTAATCCGTCTAAGGGGATATTTCGGTTAAACTATAAAACCCCGGTGAATCACATGCCAATAATGACTGTGAAATATTCCATTGAATGACGTCAGGTATCGAAAGCTTTTTTTTTTCTTTCAAATAGGCCAATAACTTTCCGCGGGTCGAAAAAAGTCTATTGGGACGCGAGCATCTTTGAAACATCAAAGTGCAATAAAGCTCGGATGACTTGCGTAAAGGTAAACATCTAACGCACAATGCACCCCAGGAGCATACCCTCCTAAAAGAAAGGAAACCCCGGTGAAATAGGGGTTGAAAAAAAGGAACCACCCCTTTTACCAGTTTCGGACGGTTGAATGACGTGAGGGTTGTCAATCAGTCATAAAAAAAAGCAATATCACCAGAGCACCTGCGGCTTCGGCAGGCCACGCCTTAGCCTATTCCATATGCGCTAACCCCTTTGATTAGGAGCGATTTCTATGACCAGGTGCATTACACCCCTTCCTATATAAGAAGGATGATCACCAAAAATCACCAAACTATGGCCAATGCTCACAAAAGAGTGTCTCTTTTCTCTTTTACGTCCTTTTTCTGGGGATTATCAGACGGGATCACATTGTGGGGTGCTACAGTCCGTATACGCGGTGTATTGGTATAGTATACCGCAGGCGGTTTTCGTCTCGTCATCGTTTATATTTACGACGTCCCTGACGCTGTCAATCACAACCGTTAACACACATTATGGAGGACTTTAGGGGAAACGGTTTTTTCTTTACTAAAGGATCAAATTTTTTACTGTACAACCCGTATCCGAATATCAGTAAAGAAAACATCGTTTCCCATCGTTCTTCCAAGTGATTTGGTTTGACAAAAAATGTATTTTTCCCCCCAAACAATATGACAAAAGATGTTGAACTAACATCCTGAGAACCCAGATAGGACATCCCAGACGTGTGACGTGACCGAACAAATATTCAATCCAAAATATCATTTCAATGTATCAGGTAGATATTCTGTCTACCCACACAGTGATGAGACAAGATGAATACCAGTTAAGGTGGATTTAGGAAAAAAAATGGAGGGAAATATAACTACTTTTAAGTATATTTTGATTAATTATTCTTTTTAATTGATTCATTCAATGTCGCTATCACTGTAACAAACAAACTTTGAAAATTGCCTCGCTGCCAACAGAACTTTTGGAATTGATTGAAAATCCCACTGACAGATCTATAATAACGGAAACTGTTGACACGGACTGACTGAGATTTTGAATAGAAGTTCTGTCATTACGTTTCTGAGGCTGAAAACCGATGAACGAAAACCAATAGTGTGTGTAAAAAAACAGTACGAGTCATGCAGCATGATCGTATGAGCGAATTTTCCTTAAACTACCTACAGTATTATAATTTGTTAAAATTGCATTGAAACTTGAGCTATTCGAGTTCAAAGAACTTGTTAAAAACCAATTTTATGGCAAAATTACATCGAAAAACTCATTCTAAATAATAATATGCGATTCAAAAAGATTTGGAAATTTTTGCATTTCTAGGGGCGTTTGGGATTCGTTTCACAATGTCTCAAAACGGATTTCAATGAAGGATTTTTTCAGAATTTTGATTTTTAAATTTTGCGAGCCATAGCAATAGCTTCATTTTCCACGAAAATTTGATTACAAATACACGAAAAGTACAAGCACATTTCCCTCATTATTCAACAAGCCTCTTTCTCCGTCTGTACTCACCTAACTGGTCGCTTTCGGAATTTTGTTCTATTCAGGAAAACTGTCGCACAAACTATGCGACCAATGATTCCTAGCGCATCGCGAGAGAACAATCGGTTGCAACAGTTGCGAGGCAGTTCTTTTGTCAAAAACTAATGTTCCCTTGGGTTTTGCGAATTTCCCAGGATTTCTGATGAAACCACGACTACTTATACGTTTTTGTAGATTGCCGAACTGTAAAAAAAAAAATACCAATATAATAGTTCTAAATAAATAAATATAAATTGATTGAACAGGAGTAAGCAAGGTATCTTGATAGATAAAACTTAAATTTCAGTACTCAAATGGACATTTTCGTCATGGTTACGCAAAAGCAAACGTTCATTATACCATAAATTATACAAAAAAAATGTACCAAAAAAAAAGAGAAAAAACTTGGTAAAATAATTTTCTGAAGGATGCGCTGTATATATTTGAGTTAAAGTCGGGAATATAGGATCACAACTTATCTGACCAAAGTGTTGGAAGATAAATTGTAACAAACAGTGCGTCTAAGCTTGACGGAGGCAGAGCTTTCTCGCCCCATCTTTTCCTAGCGAAATTCACTGAACTGTTGACATCATGTATCCACAACATCCTGTGAATTTACGAAGGTTCAATGTATAAATTAAAATATATGAGTATATTGAGAAAAATCCATGAACACGCAAAGCTGGGATAACCTCCATTCTCGCAACATTCACTCACCCCTTGTTCCTTCTCCACGATCCAGAGCTAACCCGTGTTCTCCTTTAATCGCTCTTGGTTCCGGAATATGTGCAGTTGTTCGGCAAAAAAACTCAACGAGTTGAGGATGATATGCACCTAAACAGTAGCGGCATTTAGATAAGAAAACGACCCTGAAGAACACCCAGCAATTAGGAGGATGTGTTCTTTGTCTCAATCTATCAGGAGGTTGGGTGCCTTCTCCCTTCGACGACACACCGCCATCCGTTCTTTCTAATTGAGTGAGATCTAAGCACCGCTATTAGTTTGTGAATCAGATTAGGAGAGTATCTGGGTATCTTTACCCGTCCCCCTCTGAGCTCGTGTTCCAACCTTGAAATAATATAAATGACCCTTCACGACGAGGTTGGGGTGGATTGCTTCCAAAGTCTCTCTGTACCGTAGATCGTATTTTTGGGATCGGCGTTGAAGACAAATTTTAAGATACTGAATACCCAATAGGTTCTACTTTTATAGGTACAAAAAAAAAACTTCAATCTCTTTCTCTTATCGTCCAATGAATTAGTTTTGCTGTTCAGTTTTGTCTAGACTCTTGATTAGTCTTATAGTGTCACTTATTTGAAACCAGGAGAATGTGATGACTGTAAAATGAACCAATGAACCGAACTAATAAAGCATGTGAAACGAACCAATGATTTTTTTCATTTAATTTACACATTTTCATATTGTGAATATAGATACAAGGAGCTTTAAAAGTGTACTCTCATTGGCTGCGCATCTCATTGTCTGAGGTTTGGCTAGTCTCAATGTGTGTCAGATTTATCTGTACTGCATTGTCACGAAGGTCAGTTGTAATGTAGGCTACTATATTCAGAAGGGAGGAAAACTTGGAAAAAGCAGACAGTGACACGAAACAAACATAAAGAATGAAAAAACAGATGCCCTAGACAAAAATAAAGGACAAAGAGGAACAGCTGTAGAGAACTATCCTGGCCTTCAATATTTTTTGAATGCCTAAAAACTACTGTCAACTGACTGATCAGGGGTTAACTAACTCTCAGTCAGCTAACTAAGACACTGTCTTGATGCATGGTCTTGGTGGATACCAAAAACAGTTTGAGTTGCGAGCAGAAGCGAGCAAAGCGATTAAAATGATTCTGCCGTGGACGAGAGAAGGCTCAAGAATTGACGTGAAGGGTTCGATGTCACAACATTGCGAGGCGAGCAGGTATGCCTACATAGGTACCTACCTTGCGAGCGAAGCGAGAGCCATTTCAAATAATAAATACGGACTTTGTCCTACACATATACAGGTATACCTTGCGAGCGAAGCGAGCAACATCCCCGAATAAACTTTTCGTGGTTCCACGTAGTTTTATAAGATTTAATTTGTTTGTAATAATTCCCAACTGAAAAAAACGTCTGCCAAGTTGGGTGGGCAGTATAACTTCCTCAAGCGAGCGAAGCGAGCAGCATCCCTTACAGAAGTTAAACCTACCCTTAGGGATCTATCGTTTGCGAGCGAAGCGAGCAACATTCCCTACATGCCACACTTTGCGAGCGAAGCGAGCAATATTCCCTACATGCCACACTTTGCGAGCGAAGCGAGCAATTGAATGGGGGGTCCGGGGGGCTTGCCCCCCGGCTGGACGTGGAGGCGAGCGTAGCGAGCCGGAGCGGCTAGTACTATTAATAAGAATGAAACTCCGTCTGTCTGTTTGTCTGTTGTGTCTATGCACGGCCAAACGGCTGAGTGGGGGGAGTCTACGAGTGGGGGGATCTTTTTGGGATTTTCCGATAGGGTGTATAAGCGAATTTAAAATTTTCTAATCCCACCCGAACCATGGGCCGTAGGGCGGGAGGGGGGTCGAAGTAATAATTAATGTGCGCTTTTTGGACTTCCCCGCTTCCCCAACCCCTCTAAACGGCCGTCGAAAATTCCGGAAAAATACCGGTTTCGTAGGTTTTGAAACGAGAAAGACGACGGCGCGATTGGATCGCGAAAAAAGTATGGGGAAATGCGTCAAAAAAATGCGAGAGTATGGACCCGTTTTCTCGAAAAGTCCGCCGAAAAACTTGGTTTTTTCCGATTAAAATATACCCCATAAAGGTACGTTTTTCGGAACGGTTTTCGCGGGCGAAATACAGCTTTGGGTCCGCCGAATCTGAATCCGAAATCGGATATCGAAAAAAGTGACGTTAAGTCGGTCAAATCGCGAGCGGAAGCGAGAAGAAGCGTTTAACATCAGAAATTAATTTTGCCGTGTTCGCGAGAAGGCTCCACGAAGACGTCAAGGGGATCTATTGTTTGCGAGCGAAGCGAGCAACATTCCCTACATGCCACACTTTGCGAGCGAAGCGAGCAATATTCCCTACATGCCACACTTTGCGAGCGAAGCGAGCAATTGAATGGGGGGTCCGTGGGGCTTGCCCCCCGGCTGGACGTGGAGGCGAGCGTAGCGAGCCGGAGCGGCTAGTACTATTAATAAGAATGAAACTCCGTCTGTCTGTTTGTCTGTCGTGTCTATGCACGGCCAAACGGCTGAGTGGGGGGAGTCTACGAGTGGGGGGATCTTTTTGGGATTTTCCGATAGGGTGTATAAGCGAATTTAAAATTTTCTAATCCCACCCGAACCATGGGCCGTAGGGCGGGAGGGGGGTCGAAGTAATAATTAATGTGCGCTTTTTGGACTTCCCCGCTTCCCCAACCCCTCTAAACGGCCGTCGAAAATTCCGGAAAAATACCGGTTTCGTAGGTTTTGAAACGAGAAAGACGACGGCGCGATCGGATCGCGAAAAAAGTATCGGGAAATGCGTCAAAAAAATGCGAGAGTATGGACCCGTTTTCTCGAAAAGTCCGCCGAAAAACTTGGTTTTTTCCGATTAAAATATACCCCATAAAGGTACGTTTTTCGGAACGGTTTTCGCGGGCGAAATACAGCTTTGGGTCCGCCGAATCTGAATCCGAAATCGGATATCGAAAAAAGTGACGTTAAGTCGGTCAAATCGCGAGCGGAAGCAAGAAGAAGCGTTTAACATCAGAAATTAATTGTGCGTGTTCGCGAGAAGGCCCTACGAAGTCAGGGGTTCGATGAGGCGGGGCTTGCACCTGACGGGAACGGGTTGCGAGCAGGTACACGCACTTACGTCTTGAAGGGTATACAGGTATACCTTGCGAGCGAAGCGAGAGCCATGTCAACAGAATAAATTCGGATTTTTTCCTACAAATATACAGCAATACCTTGCGAGCGAAGCGAGCAACATCCCCGAATAAACTTTTTGTAGTTCCACGTAGTTTCATAAGATTTAATTTGTTTGTAAGAATTTCCAACAGAAAAAAACGTCTGCCAAGTTGGGTGGGCAGTATAACTTCCTCAAGCGAGCGAAGCGAGCAGCATCCCTTACAGAAGTTAAACCTACCCTTAGGGATCTATCGTTTGCGAGCGAAGCGAGCAACATTCCCTACATGCCACACTTTGCGAGCGAAGCGAGCAATATTCCCTACATGCCACACTTTGCGAGCGAAGCGAGCAATTGAATGGGGGGTCCGGGGGGCTTGCCCCCCGGCTGGACGTGGAGGCGAGCGTAGCGAGCCGGAGCGGCTAGTTGGAGATAAAATAAAAAATGTTGACAGCAAGAGTTGGAATTTAACTGCCTTGGATCGTTAGGACGACTCTGAAGGATTTCGTAAAGAAGAGTGTTAAGAAGATTGGGATAATCTTGTGGCTGTGGCAAGGTGATCAGATGATCATGTGCGGTTCCATTTTCCATATTAAATTCTCCATCTCATGGCATTTTCCATCTCTTGAATCATATTTCTAGTAGTAAATTATTCAATCAGTATTTATTGGGTTTACCCTCACAGTAGTTTTGAACCTTACATTCTAAATTTTATTGCAAAATTACTGACTGAGATGACAGTCATCTTTCGAATGTTTAGGATCTAACATGTTTAGGATCATTAATTAAATAGGGGAAATTGTTAATTTGTTAGGAAAACAATTTATTCAAGAATCAACTTAGATCATCCAATCCGAAATATTGTTAATTCAATTTGAAAACTCAATGATTAATAGATTAGTTAATTGAACAGAAACCAGTTTCTTCGGATTGAAATATTATGGCTAAGTAATTATGCAGTTTGAAATACTCGTATTAGTACTTGGAAATTCTATCCACGTTTAGTATCAATTCACTATCAACCACATCAACTTTTTGGAATTAATAAGACCAATAATGGTATTAAATTACAAATTTCTTTAATGAAGTGGAAATGCCATTTCGCTATTCTGATCAATGTACAGACAAAATTACGATTCTATTACCCCTGTTTTTGTGAATTTCTTCACCTATTCTGTCTACTTTTAGTGGTTACAAGTAATGTGATTCACATTCGCTGTTGCAGTAGAACGTGAATATAGATGTATTCACTATGTTCTTTGAAGAATTATCTTTTTTTTTACTCTGGGACATTTATCAAGTCCCCGTATGTCTCTCCGTTTTTTATCAATCCCACGTCCAACCAACAAATGAGTCCCATTTCAAGGGACCCATCGAGATGTATTTTTACAGTCAAAGATGAAAATAATCAGATTGCCGAGGGAATTTGATTAGAAAAGCTCTAAAACTCCGAGTCATCCCCTAACTGAGGATGATATCTCATCCCGTGCTAATCGCCGAGCATTAGTCAAGCCTTAATCTGCATAGTGGAACCTTCCAGCACCCCCGGTTTCTATATGAGGGAACTCCGCGTCGGCGAAAAATGGACGGTGATTATTCGCCGGAAAAGCCGGCGATGGGGAGGGTTAAGAGCGATTTGCTTCGCGAATGCTCGTCTCGTCACCCCCTCGAGCGCCCCCGAACGCCCGTGAACATTTAGTGAAATTGAATTGGTACGAAGCATCTCGTTAAAGATACCGTTTCCACGGACTCCCTTTTCTGTATGTGGTCGGGGCGCGTCGGGTAATAAACGAGCCGTCGTTTTGAAGTTCCCGATGACAATGGGAACTCGTTTCCCGTGCACCCCATCCACGCTGCCAGGTTCTCCCTATTTCCGAAATAGAATGGAATTACCACGCACTCCGACTCATGCGGGTGGTAATCTGAATCGGCCATTCGAAAAGAAGAGGTGAGAGTAGCCTGATTGATTTTGTTTAGCCAGTTATCCAAATGGGAAAGAATCGTAGCAAGAAAGCTGTTCCATAACTTATAGAGATAATAAGTTGCCATTATACAGCATGAGAATATCAGCAAGTTTTCGTAAAGTGTTTTATTATACTTATGTTAATTTGTTTTGGAATTTGAGCATTTTAAGCGTAAAGAAATTTTTGTTATTTTCCACGTTTTTTCAACAAAAGTTCCGGCCTTTTGTGGTAGGTACCGTTACACTTTTCCAATAATTTAAATTTGGATCAATTGCTGCTTCGGAAAGAACTTAAATCATCCTAAAATACACGAAAATTGTATTAGGTACCTATTTACAGACAATACAAGTTCTATTACAAGACTGTACAAAAAAGGCCTTTTCTGTCCTTAAATTGGTTTTTTATATCATTTCCGTTTTTCTTCGGGAAGACAAAATTTAAAATATAAAATTTTGTCTCACTAGTAACTCCGAATTCGATTTTTTATCTAAAAAAAAAAAAAAAAAAAAAAAAAAAAAAAAAAAAAAAAAAAAGTATTTATTTGGTTGGATATAGTGAAAAACCAATTTAAGGACATAAAAGATCTTTTTTTGTAAAGTCTTGTTATAAACTTGTACTGTCCAAATAAAGAAAAGTTGTGAATAAAAGTTCTTTCCGAAAAATTTGAGCTGATAGGGGCAAACCAACCACAAATCTCCTTATACGTACTATAACAGCACCACTGACTAAAGAACAATGTTTAGTATGCGTAAATAGGAATTTAGGGCAATGAAGATGTAGACACCTCAGTGGACCAATCAGCTATCTTAGCATCCCCTACATATATCAAAATCCAATCAAATGATCTGAAGAGCTTAATTATGGAAAGGTTGTATTAGAACCGAACAAAGGCCTGCACCTCGTTTCCACCAACGTGTGGTCGAAACAAGGTATTCAAGTGAGTTCGTTTCTACCCAGAGCTTCCTTGAACGCACAATTCGTTTCGACCAAGCCCGATATTATAATACTCGCAATATTTACAAACAGAAGAAACGAAAACCTGAAATAACATGTTTCTTGTTTCCTTCGATGGCATTCTTTGCGTTCCATTTCAACTCGGAGGGTATGAGTCGAATAATTGTGACCCCTTTCCGCTGCCAGGGATCCCTGGTATTGACATTTTTTAGTTTCCCTAAACTACTGATTGCATGAACCAGTTGTTAGATCACCAGAATAGTGTTTTAGTGAATGTAGAGCAGTTTTGTAGTGCAGAAGTTTACAAAGGATTACATTTTTTTCACGACTTCTGACAATTTATCACTACTTATAGAAAGTGAACATGTGATTGCTGACGGAACGTTCTCTTACTTTGTCTTAGTGGAAAGATTTTTAAGAGAGTATTGCCTGAATTAATACAAAAAAAAAAAAAAAGTAATGCCTAGTAACAGTCAATATTATTCATGATGACATGCGGCAATGGCTCCTAGTCTAAACGAATTCCCTTCCCACAAAATATGTTGGTCGAAACAGGTTCAATTGTTTGGTCGTAACAACTAATCGTTGTTGGAGCTACGTTGGTCGAAACAGGTTACGCTCGATCAAAGCTCAAACCCAAACTTACAAAAAAGTATAGAGCCAGCAATCCCTCGAGTACCATGGTTCAATAATAGTGCTTTATAAAAGGACAAGGAATGCGGTATTTGTAGCTGGTAATGCAATATTTGGGTTCAAAAAGCTCAGGATGAGTATTTCAAGCATAGCTGCCATTGAGCGATGCGATGCTCGGCTGAAATTGAAGATGCCCATCATCTATTTGAGTACCCATCCCAGAAAACCCATAGGAAGATTGTGATGGATGATAATATTTATATAATCAAGTCTTGAGAAATGGAACAGCTCTTCAATCTGCTAGGTCTTCTACAATCTCGTTTATTGACACAATATAATGTGATAGGTATATGTATAATTTTCTAACAGTCATACAACTTACTGTTTTCTTACAGTTTCGTTCACTTTGGTCCAGTAGTTTCAGAGAAAAGCTCTGGATGGCGTACAGCGGATGGCTTCATTTTTATTTATTTGCTATTCGATTTATGGATTCTACACATCTTCAACGTAAACCAACAAATTTTGAGGGGCTTAACATTTTTTTTCTTGGTCGATTACAAAGGTTTATTTTTGAAAATGATAAACCAAAATGGGCCAATGAAAGAATAAAATCGGACATGTTTTGTAATTTAGTTTCATTTTTCTAAGAAAGCTTTATTTTACGTTTTTACTTCAATATGTAATTATTATCATAACTAATTGATGCTCTACGATTAAAAGGTTGTGTAGTGATTGTCATGCGCTGACTTCCCCCTCCCCCCATCCAAACTTTATGTAGATGTAGTTATGCTGTGCGCCTTGTATATGCTGTAGTTGTATTGAAATTTAAGATTTCAATTAAGATTTATATCAATAGTACCTATAATTTGAAATCATTTACAATTTTCACATGTATGTACCTTTTTTTACACCTTATAATTCCTCATAACGTTTGTATTGAAATAAATCGATATATTATTTTAAAAAACCATATCGGTCTCAGTCCTAATATCATTAATTCCGAAACTCGGACCATCAAATCAAATAGATCTGCCTCGGAAGCTACATATTATGTTCCCCGTGCGAATATCGGAAATGTTACTGTCCCACGAGAGCCTGTAATCGCTTGAGTATAACCACTCATGTTCATGTTAGGGGCACTATGCTCTTAGATGGATGCCAATAACAATTAAGATACCCGGACTAATTACACGGCATCAAATCGGTGCTGGACTCCTCCTGTAATACTCTATATCTTGATCGGGTTGAGCCTCGAGGCTACCAATTGTCCTTCCAGCATCACGGACAATTAGCAGTCGTATTCCACGCTCCGCATCACACTTATGTAAGCTGTTGGTCGATAAGGCGAATAGGACAGCCTCGAATTAGGACAATCAACATGAACAGTATACAATACGCAATAACCTTATTAGTTGTGCGAAGTTAACGTCCAGAATGAGTTAATCCCAAGGGGAATATCTATTTCATATAACACGGGAATGCATCCCAAACGTCTACTATATTCATGAACCATCCGAATCATTTTCATAATGCTTTAGTTACCTACCAACACAAGTTTGACAAATGATTTATTAGTTTAATCCTGTTTTGATGGAAATAGCTTTTTATTTGGCATAAAACTCGTTGAATGAGTCTGATAGAAAAAGTTTACTCACTGCTTCAACATCCAACAATGGTTCCCAGTCGTTGCGTCAAAACTCTTGTTTACGGTGGGCGGTCGCTAAATCACCTCCAGGGTGCACCACAAAGGAAGGATTTGGGAACGAAGAGCTTCCTAACAGGCTAATCCTGGCTACCAGACCGCTCCTCTAATGAGGATCCATTGAAATATATTGTGTCCAGCCAGCGGGACACTTCCATAATATCTTACGCAACCACCCTCAAAAAAAGAAAATGTGTTATTGTAAACCCCCGAAGTGAAGATATCCACTTAGCTTCTCCCTTACTGCCATTTCCGTTACTTTTTATGGGACACCTTGAATGTTTAAGTAAACTTTTAATTTTTGTACCTACGTATAAATAGCGTATACGTTTCTGAGTTAGAACCCGAACCAATGTTATTACGATATTTATTGAGATATTGAGGTAATAATTTTGAACCGGAAATTACTCATGGGTCGACGATGTAAGTAATTCTATCTTAATTCTTGACACATTCTTAAATCGAGAACATCTAATTCCTCATTATATGTAAACCAATTAGTGTTACCCAGCAGGTATCCATTTTAGATTTATGAATGAATACAGGTTCCATTAGAAGTATTTTCAAATTTTAATGCACTGACGACGTCACACTGGACAGTGGGGGTAGGCGGAAGCGGTACTTTTACTTGACCAGTGTGCGAAACTTAAAAAAAGCATAGAAGGAAAACTAATCACCGTAGAAGAGTGCGGTTGATGTCAAACTTCTTAGGATGGAATCTTCTTACTTTTAAATGTAGTTAAAGTACTTTATCGCTCCCTTATGTAACGCTAAATACAGGTACTCTTTTCGCAAATTTCCACGCAATGTAGCGTTAATTTCATATACTACAATTTTTATACCCAATACAATTGTACCAACCTGGGAATGATTTTGTATTAAACCTCCGTATCCAGTGCGAAGGCACAGCATGCCCAAAATCAGGTGTTTTGTTTCTTGATACGAACACAACACAAAGCGCTATAACCCCATGATATGACTTCCCCACCTCTCCCCCTACATGATTAGCATACGCACCTCTCCATATAAAATAGAAGTCAACTACAAGAGTTTGATGTGCATGTGTTCTTCTGGGGCACTGTTCTATTTGTTACTCATGCAGTGTCATTCTAATTTGAGTGTTTGGCAATCACTACTGTTGTCGGAGATCTTAGATAATTAAATCTGGACTTGCTCTAGTCCATTTGAGTCAATCAGGGTTTTGAGAGCTAACTAGTGTTTTTCTCCCTAAAGATTTATAGTAAAAAATCAACATTAAAGTCCAATATCTCTTACATAGGCTACGGCAATTATTAACACAGAATGTGTTTTAGCCATGGACTAACTAGCCGAAAATGGAACGCGGGATGGGAACGAAATGTGTGACGGATGATTTTCACGTACCTACAACCGAGCCGTTGGTAGGGAAATGGAATTTCCGCCATTTTAATCGCACAGAAATCGTTCACCATTCGTTGGAAAGCTCTTGATTTATCACGAATTTATTTCGTATTTTTTTTTTCGTAGTTTCATACTATAACTATATAAATTGATGTTATAAATGAATAGTAAACAATGACGCTTGTTTGGTTGTCACTTGGTTGCGCGACAACGCAATTTTCGTAGTTTCATACTATAACTATATAAATTGATGTTATAAATGAATAGTAAACAATGACGCTTGTTTGGTTGTCACTTGGTTGCGCGACAACGCAAACACATTCTGTGTTTCAATAATTTCGTCCGAAGTATGTAAATAGAGGTAACCGGGGGTCCAGGGGGCTTGCCCCCTGGCGAGGCGCGGAGCGCCGAGTTTTTGTTCTGCGTTGGCAACATGTTATTCATTACATACTATTTGGTTCTAAGGTTTTTCGTATTTTACTAATTATTGGTTGTTTGCATTCTCAAGTTGTAGTTTTTTCCTAAAATTGTAGACGGTTTAGAATGGTCTATGGTTGGAGTACCCTTACCTTTTTTTTTTTTGGTATAGCGTATTTTGTGATTGGTTTATCATTTGAATACCTATACCTTAAGCTGTAAGTAAATATTATCTTGAGTCAAAAGTCAAAAGTAGTCATATTTCTAGCTAAGATTTAAATTTAAGTAGACATATAATTTCTGTGACAAATATGTAATGGAACACCAAACTTGTTCAGACCATCCTAACTACTAGCATTGGCCAGTAAGTTGAGTTGACTTCAATTTAAAACCTGTAACAACCATTGTTAAATTTACCAATAAATTCATCCATTCATTCAATGATATAGATCGCATACAAATTAATGAAGTAGGCTTGTATATTTAAGTTAAAAATTGAACAGTCGTGCTTTTGCGTGCCAGAATACGGTGGTTAAGCGAGTCAACGTACATATAGTTGCAGACTACTGCGTATTTCATATTGTCAATTACTCTCCAAGAAGTTGAAAATTGATGTTGATTAATAACCCAATTAACCCACACGACGCGTAATAAACCGAGGGGAGACTGCATAGAAGCACTATCCTCTTATTAGAGCACTCTAGAACCTTTCCGGAGCACTATGCATCAAACTAGATCGCGAAGTGCATCAACACGCCCCCAACTATGATTTAGTGCGTAGGATTAAAGGCCAAGCGCAACCTTCACCTACGATATCCCTCCAGTAGACGTAATTACCCCCCGATGGAGTCTATTACGAAACTATAGCATTGGCTTTTGACTCTGAATGGTGACAACATGTCAAGGCTGCATATTCAATCAACGGCAGCCCAGGCGAAAATGCTCTTTGATGTACTTGCCAATCTCACTGGAAAGGCCGAAAACCGCAAGGCGATTGCTATCGGTACCTACCTAATATCGGCGGTGCATCTGACACCTTTCATCACCATCTAGTTGATATTTGACAAGGGAATACGAAACAATGGGCTAACGAACCGTGGTAGAGGCTCGCATCGATTTTAGTTCCAACTTCATCAACGAATTCCGGGAGTTAATTACGTTAGATGTTTCAATAGCCCCGGGCTGCTTGGAGTCAAAGCAAAGATTTGCATTATTTGGAGATCCCGAACTCCTTGTCAACGGTATCAAACTCTGACAAGATGAAAGCATAGTTCTCTCAGAGAGCCTCTTGGCGAAATAATTATTAATGTTAATAGGCGTCGAATGCTGAATTATGGAGGGGTTGGCATTACAGTTATTGGAGATAAGGCTCGGGGCAGTTCGCTTAGCATCCATCGGTCAATTACTAGATGGGTTCAGCAAGTTGGTTGTTGAGCTGTTTGCAACGGAAGGCTACTTCAACTGTCAATTTCAGGTCATCGATCGAACCATTATTACCGTTATTTCCTACTGCATATGCAAGTTCCTCGTCAAATCAGGCGAGAACAACTGAAAAGACCGGTTCAGATGTTTAATTAACCAATCAATCACTTTACTTGATAGGTAAATTAAGTACCCGAAATAAGCATTTTTGCTTGTTTAAACGCAACAAATAAAATTCATAGGTCAAAATCGAAATCAAAAGATAAAAGTGAGACTCTTGGGAATGGTTTATTCCATGAAGCAAACTAGCTGAATAACCCGTTGAATCCACAGCACGTAAAATATTCAAGAAAAAAATCTGGAGTTGGGAAAAATCGAGCCAGCAATTTAAAATAAATGAGGTTGTTTGAGTTATTTCAATTGAACTATGTTTGATTTCAAAGTAATTATTTCAGAGATCCTATAAATTTATTTAGAATTCCCGTGGATTGTTCCTCAACCAGGCTAAAATTGGAATTGAACAAAGTAGAATCAAGAAAATTGGTTGAGAATTGTAGCCTGGGTGGCGTCGACAAAATTTGTTGAAAAAAAGCACAAGGGTTTCCGCCTTTACCCCCTTCATTCTCCCTCCTCCAGCATGCAATCTGAAAACTTCCAAGGTTTTTAGTACAAATAGACTAAAATTGGGATCTAACAAAGAAAGAATCTCGAAAATCGGTTGAGAATCGTAGCCTGGGCAGCGTCGAAAACATTTGTCACACACACATACCTATCGTCTTTTTTACGGATTCGGTCTTACAATGGTCTGAAACGGATTTGTATGTGGTTTTTTTTTCTCATGCTTGGATTGTCCCCCACCCTCTTGGATCAATTCCAATAGGTCGTCCCTCCTAAATAAGAAGTATTGTCTGTACGACCTACCTTCTGAGGGATGTAGGGATGTCCTAAAAACCAATGTTGTGCGAGGAGTCGTTCAACAATAATTAGGAACGACCAAGCCCTATGATTTCTGATTACTATTAATTGTATTCATTGTTTTCAACCAGTTTTCAATTCAATACTATTCTGAACCTTAATCCTAATCAGTTATCTAATTTCGATTGTATGATAATTATTGCGGACAAGCATTTAATAAGCATCGCGGGGGTGGTCGAATGTGGCTGCCAGTTAACTGCAAGTGTCATCAGTCATCAGCCGCCTAAACTCGAGAGATCTGTTACTGATTCCCAGAGATTCGGAGTTAACCCTTAACGTCCTCTCGCAACCGGGTGGTTCGCCCAGGAACAATTGGATCCAAGTATAGACCCTCTGACCATCACAATAATTGAGTACAATCACCGTGAACAATGCGAGCTGTCGATCATTGGTCAGTCCAGCGCTAATAAGCCTATCGACCATATGCGGGCTCCTATCTCGGCTTCCCATCCGATGGCCGGACCTTCTCCCAGTTAATTGGCGCATTGTCGGCCACAATAATTTTCACCCCTTTCCCCAATCAGTGATTCAACTCGCTCACAAAAGTTACTCTTGTATTTATTAGGTACGTAGTGAAAAGCATAATAAATTCACCAACATTTTCCTAACAATAGGCGGTGGTCAATGAACGAATAATAAGTTTGATGCACACTCCCACTACACAATACCGCAACAATTTCGGTAATTGAATAGAGAAACAAGGTTACTAAAATATCTTCAGTTCTCTCTTATAAATTCAATTTCGACAAAAATCATTAATGATGATCAGATTTTAATGATAATATTCTAGAATGAAATTCTCAACAAATATCAAGTACCGACAATCAGATTTTTCCATACAAAGGATAATGCGATTAGTTCATCCCTGACCACCATTAGGTGCTGATGTGAATTGAAAAGCATCGATTTCGTTTCTTTGTAGAGTATGTAGAGTAGGAACATATCGCATGCATGCTAGTTGCCAAGGAAGCGGTGCAAAGAAAGCTGAATAACGTCATGGGGAAATGACCTCAGCGAATTCCACATATGACGTAAATTCGGCGTTTTGGCCGGTTAATGCCTTTGCTTGGACAGATAAACTCAAAACTGATCGCAAGAACCCGTGATAAGCAACTGTTGCTTGGTCGCTAGGTTTTGATGTATACAGTTACAGCTACATATGGGGTTCGTATCTACAATTTCCATTGATTGGTGACCGTATTCCGGAAGGAAATCCAGGTTCATATGAACAGCATCCATGTATCAAACAGAGAACCTTGTCATTTTATACTTTGCCTGATGAAGAGCAAAGGTTTTTTCCGCGCGAAATGCATAGCAGTAACTAAAATGAGGATAAAGAAGGGAGAAAATTCTATGTGTCCACAATTACGCTCAAGACGCACCGGCTTGGGGACCTTATTCGTAGCTGGTAACTACCTATTCATATACAAAAATTATATTCCAACCAGCTTTAAAGCAATTCTATGGTTATTAGATTTGTTGGTGGATATTTATTTGTTACTGATGATGACTTAAGTTTGAAATCAATGTAACATCGGAGAACTCATAACTCCTTGGAAATACTCAACATTTATAATAATACTAGAGGCCTGTTAGGGCTTGGAAAGCCCTAATGTAGACCGTATAACAGTAGTCCCTAACAGGAACTCAGCACATTATAGTAACGATATAAGTCCTGCCTATCGAATTTCAACTTCCTACAGTGAACAGGAAAGAATTTAGCTCACTCAGCTGATCAGAAAAGACCCCATCACTACGTTTCTTACTTACCGACACTTTAGCAACAAACTTGGGGCCGTGCTGATTTGGAATTATATATAAAGACCGTTCGGAATTATTTATAAAGTCCGCTAAGTTCTTCAGTTTCAATTTCTTCGTTCAGAAATAACTCTCCTAGATGTTAGTAACTACACTACGTTTCTTACTTACCGTGAATTGATGGCAACTGTTGTTACCGCCACAGCCTAATAAACAACTCTCGTTGATAAGGACCGCCCAGAACACGATCAAGGCGGGTATAGAGACGAACAGCGACACTTTTGCAACAAACTTGGGGCCGTGCTGATTCGAATGAGCAGTCTTACACTAAAATCGGACCGCAAAGTTCTTCACAATTTCAAAGACCGTTCGGAATTATATATAAAGATATCATTTGCTAACTTCTTATATTGCAATTGGGGTGTAAAAATACGGTGTGCTTAATATTATTGAGTACCTACGGTGAAAAAAAATCAAATAATTACACTGTACAGTATCAAGATATCCTTTTGTTGCATATTGTTTTGCACACCAGTGCTCAATTAGTTTTTCCGGTGAATGAAGAACAAAAGTACAAATGAGTTATTGAATAATGTAATATAATTGGACCATCTATCGTACTATGTTATCAAAAATGGCAGATTATGTTGCTATTGTGAATAAGCTTCCACTAGATAATTTGAAGAGACCATTTGGAGTTTTATCCGCTCTCAGTGCGCTTGATTTGGAATCCGTAGACCACCAAATATTTGTGCATTTCTTCTTAGAATTGACAGATATCAAACAACTGATGGTAACTATTACCACTAGCTCAAGCGCTGATAAGCACGACAGGGTTTTGTTAGGAGGTGCTCTTGGATCAATCTTGATGAATAAAGCTCATGGACTCGACCGGACTACGTAACGGCTCAAACCAAAACAAGTCTGTTACAAATTTCCATTCGCACAGGGCTCAGATTTGTGACTGACAACGTGGGACTGAACCGACTGACAACTGTGACCCAACAAACGTCATACCCTAAATTCCAACACAAAAAAAAAACTCCAGGACTGGTACATCTAAATCGGGTCCTCCCCTTTTTTCTTCAATTATCATACATATTGCTCTAACACCCCTCGATACTCGTCAAATTTATTGGACAGATCAACAATGATGCGAGCAATATCTATGTAAATATGGAGCGAGGTTTTTCTGACTCGTGATGTACTGTTTTGTAAAAGGCCTTGTTTGAACGCTCGAACATCACGTACGTCGAAGACCGGTAGCGTTTTGTGTAAGTTGTGTGTTTTTTTCACAATGAGGTTTTGCATAATGCGGCTCAAAGGGGACCCGGAGCTCCCTTGCTTCACTCGCGCGTCCATTAGCATCTTCAAAAAGGGGATGCGCCGCAACGTCATTATATTATGCGTTAATAATGCGTCGCTTACGCTGTGATGCAACTATTATTATGAAGAGAGAAAGGAGTACAAATAGGGTATCGACAATATGAAATACAAGCAAGTGATTGAGTTGGCAGTAATGACCCTCAAGAAGATATGAGCTTTGTATAAATAATCGGTCAGCAACAAAAGACGAGATTTGATTTACCTGTTATAGTTTCTATTCGCATCTAAACAGCGCGAACTAGATTGTCATCACCTGGTTCAACCCATTATTTTTTTGATATATGGCTTTTTTATTACTGCATTCCTACAATTGGAAAAGTCGACAGTTTTTACAGCGTTGGTTACTAAAATTTCCTTCTGATGATTTTCCCTTACAACAGAGCTGGACCTTGTGAAATGTAGCTTTGTCAGTTCTCATCCGACGTAAATGGTTCACCACTTGTTGGAAACATCTCATTTTGAGTTGAAATCTCACGTTGTCCAAACCGCTTCAAAAATAATAGGATCTGAACGAGTTATCAATGAACTATTTAAAAAAATTCTCGAGGTGCGAGTATAATAAAGTGATATGGTCTTTACCAGGCTAGCTTAGGTTCTATAACCAGGCCTACTACATATTTCATTAACCATAAACAAATGGAGGTGAATGTTTTTGATCGTTTCCGTCTATTCTCTCTCATTTACATTCTCTTACTCACTTTTTGTAAGACTGATTCTGGAAGAAGTTTCGTGAAAGCTTAAAAAAAAAAAGAAAGAAAGATCAGTTTTATATTTTGGAGCAACGTGGGATATTACTGGAAGGAAAATTTTTGCTGTGAAGGTTATGTGCGATTAATTGAAAGCTTTCCTCATTTATGACTTTTCTGTCAGAAATTAACGTGTAAAACAATCTCCATGTTGAAAGTATTTCTCAGGTATATCAATGAATATATTTAATCAACATATGACGTGTAAAATTATAGCAAGCAATCACGTTTTCATTAGCTTCAGCGCACGTTTTAGCCAGCATAGTAAGAAAAAAATTAAATTTAAAAAAAACCTCAACTCATTTTCCGGTAAGTTAAACCTCATGATAATGATCCAAGGGTTGTATTGTGGTCTCAATTTAGTGGAGTTTACAAGATTTTTACCTGGAATTTTCAGCTATTATCGGTGGAATCACGTGCAGATGTATGGTACATGCACGGCTAACACCATTAGAGATTAGCACTGTATTAGACAGTTACCATAAAATAAACATTAAACTGTAAAACGTTATTGGATTAATATTCTTCGAGTCCCTCTATGAAGAGGATTCACAAATCGAAATTCCGTCTGGCCTGCCAAACGCACCCCATTTAGTTTCATTTTTCTTACTGAATATTGCTAAATTAAGGGGGCACTCGGATACAATCAACCGTCGGTTTGAAAGAGCATTCCTCTGCAGTTCGATTAGCAGCCAGTATTTCGTTCCGTCCCTTTGAGAAATGGTCACAAAGATCAGAGTCCGGCCCTGGGATTCGAACTTCCGACCTCCAATAAATCAAACGGCCCTGCGTCGCCGAAATGGCGAAATACCTGTCAACCTGGGGGTAAAACGGCGGAATGCGGGACGACACGGCTGATGGCAGGAAAGGTTAGGCATTTTAATTGAAGCGGGGGCGCCCCTGCGGTTTGTTTCCGGGATCAAAGTTCAGTGCAGCTCTTTCCTCTTGTTCTCACGCTACATTTGAGTACAAACATCGGAGTGGACGGTGGTCAAGTTCCCCCTATTTGCTCATGGGTCGTGCTGGCGGTCAGTTGTCGGGGGCTGAACAGATGTGTTGGCGCATCGCGTTCAAACCCTTCCGCTAATTTTGGGTTGGACCTACTTTTCGAAGGGGTTATTAGTTCGTAAGCTACCGTGAGAATCCTGAGGGTACCTAGTGGTCACGGCGGAAGCCCTTAGCCCCAATCAGTTCCTACATTTCCCTCACAACTCAAAGGTTGTGGAGGCTGAAGTCCAATGGGGATGTTTGTTGTTCGACGAAAAGTCCGGACCCAAATGGTCTTTGGGTCTGAAAATCGTACCCTTGATTATTTTTAAATTGAAATCTGTTTTGTGGGAGTGGGGGTGGAGAGGAGTCCGAAGCATTTGGACGCCGACAGCGTATATCTGCAGAATGACTTAGCAGAGTTCTTGGAAGTGCTGACGCCAGAATAAGCAGAGCAGTTAGGAAACTTTCGCAAATTTTCTAGTGAAATGATGCATGAAATCTAATTTGTTGAGAAAATCCAATACTACCGAAGTAATAACAGTTTGTTAGAAGCTTCAAACCGCGTTCTTCACAGATCTCATACATATCATAGTTTGCATTTGAAGATCACAACTGTTTGTCATTGGGTGAAATCTACAGAAATAACAATCAATCGTCGAACTTTTGTGAGCGTGAAGCTTCAGGATGGCATCAGCTACTCAGCAGAATCGTTTTCTATAGTGCTTCTGATTGCCAGAACAAGATTTTTAGCAATAATAAATTCATCTTGCCACACAGGCAGAGAGAGCACCAAGGCTATTTTCGTTCCTGATGGTCCAAGATGGTAAACGGAGCCTCTTTGGATCTTGTTATTTGAACTGTTCCATTCTGTATTTTCTTTGAATTCGTAGTTAAAATAAATATTCGAAACAGAACGATAGTTTTTCTTCTAAAATTAATGAAATTATCCATAAAATGCAAACTGGTACTTGTTTAAAGAAAAAAAAGGAACTTTTCCGTTTATTCACTACTACTCATTCATTTTTATTTTATTTTTTATTTTTACTGAGGGATTGACTACTGCATGTAATGTATTTTTTAGATGCGAGCTTGCGAGCATCCAGACTACCAAACTATACATAGCATTCTGATATATTTTACCACAGTGGACCTAAAAATGATTGGGAAACAGTTTTTAGAACAATGGAACATATATATAAAGCGTTAAAGCATTTCTGTTCCTATTGAACATTGTTTTGCGGTATGTGGAAATACCGTATGTGGTCGTATAACGAAAAAGATCCGGAGGGTCAATTTAAAACTAAGTAAAGTTGCCAAAATACAAAATTTTGTAAAATTGATGAATTTTTGAATATTATTACCATCTTTATTAGTTTTAGAGTTTCAATAAAAATAAATCCTTGGATACGGGTAGTGACCCTTGACAGGGTAAAGAAATAAATTAGCAAGCAGTGTGGTTTCCCATGTAAGCTACCTACTTGAAATATAAATTAATATCGATATCATCATAATTATTTAGCCAGTTTTGCCCCTGTTGTAGGATCTTGGATGTAATTATTTTGTGGTGAGAAAAACTAACCATAATAAATAATTATAAATTTTCAATCATCCTACAAACGAGTTAAAATATCGCAAAAACAACTCTCCTGAATTAATTAGTCATCTTTAACATGTGAAGGTACCTAACTGACGAATCGGCATCTGGTTAACATACAATTTGAAATCTTCAGTGTCGTTGATTTGCATGCAGTGCGCACGAGTACCTACATATACAGATGCCTGACGTTATGATTATGGTTTATAGTTTGGCTTGATCTAGTGTTAACATAGCATTCACATTCCCACCCTTCAATTTGTAAATCCTCCCATCATTTCGACTTCGGGGCGGCCCACGCCGTGAACTGCGTCAACAAATAAAAGCGGTGGAAATGTTTGTTTAATCGGCTCCCTACGACTAATCTCTTGTGAATTTCCGACGAATGAAAAGGGAAACCGAGAGGGAGTGAACGGATCAGAGAGTATCATGTGACAATGGTGCGAGCGCTGTTAGTCGCAGAGGGCTCTATTACCGCCAGTCCTTGCAGGCGCGCGAGACACGCGACCAGAGATGCCTCAGGGATGTCTAATTGGTCCCCGCCTTTTCGCCCCATTGCTTCCCTGGGAGCCCCCATTTTCTCCCCTTAGAAACGGACCCTGTGTCCCAAGGAAGAGGGACCACGCCAGGGTGAGCCACAATGCGGCGACTAACTCCCAAATATTATGATTGAGAAGGGAATACGCCCAGTATCACGGACTAATGATCGGTTTCTAAACAATGACCCGAAGAGGGGTTAAAATCAGTCAGCTGTCTAGTACTATATTAAAGTTTAGAAGAATGAACCTTTTGTTGGGGACTAGACCATCTTACTTTGCATGCCCTTGCTTGGTATGACATGAATAATGAAGATAATAGCTTTTATACTCAACACAATGACAAGTTATAAGAAATTCACTATATCCTTATTAAATACACAGAGAAAAAGTGGCGAGATTGATAAAATGCTACTTATAACAATAATGTTTACAGGTATTATCGAAAGTTAATATTCCCACTCAATGCCATTCGTATCTAGGTACGATTCAATTAAATTCAATTGTGGGAGCCCGGTCTTATCGGGAGGACCAGTGACTTACGTCTTAGCAAAAAAAGGTCCAAAAAAAGGTCCATGTCCTATCTCCCTTTAGGAATACTCATATGTATCTACCTAGTATGTAATATGATTATTTACCTAATATTAATTTACCTTATCTAAACATTCAAAATTTGAATTTAAATGTAATTCCAAGTTCGATATTATGTTTTGAGTTCATATTACTTATGTTTGGGTATTCGATAAGTTCAAATACTTGACATGTTACATGAATGTAATACTTCTGGTTCCGTCAGAAGGGTTCTCTGGACCTCCCTGAGTACCTACCTAATAAATGTGAGAATTGTACTCCAATCACAATTTTTGATATCGTTTATACTAATTATATTATCTTTAGAACTAAGAAGTCTCTATTGTAAATAGAGCATTTACATAGATATTGTTCTATAGTTTCTACATTTTCGCTTGCACATCTATCTGATATTCTCAGATTTATTTTACTTATTTTAGATCTAACAGCATAGTGTCCTGTAAGGGCCCCTATAAGATTTCTTACATTTAATCTACTTAAACCTATTAACTAATTTGTTCATGTAGATGTGTATTTAGTAGTCCCAGTATTTTTGAATGTTTATAATGATTCTCTTTTTCCATGATTTTGTAAGTGACCATGTACTACTTATTTTAGTTTCACACATCTGAAATCCCATAAAAGGTTCTGGTCCTAGAAATAAGTTATAAGTACTTTTTTCGCTAATTCGTCAACTCTCTTGTTACCATCTTGTATATACATCTTGGAAACCTCTCGAGGATGAAAATAAAACGAACTGCTAGTTATGCGTCACAGCACGAGGCTTTCTCATATTAGCACTAAAATGCCCACGGAAGATATCAACCTTCACGAGGTTTGCAGCCCTCATGATTCTGGAGACAGGTTAATGAAACAAATAATTTTGTTCACGAAATGAGACCGGAAACATTACCACACAACGGGTGCCTATGGAAGGAACCAGAACTTAAATCCTAGCCTGGCGGGAAATGTCGATGCATCGGTACTTCCATGAAGAACTTTGTAAGTTGGATCAATTCAGACAACTTACTTTTTTCATTGAAAGTTTCCAATCGTAAAAGCTTCAAAATGTGTCTTCGTTAGGTATGACGAAGTTTTCGGCAGACATGACGGAACTCGGGTAAAACCGGAAATATACCATATGGATGAACTTTTGCTCAATACTCTCAACCATTTTTACGTGTTCGTGGTGAAATAGAGACCGAATCGTACTTGTGAGATCCAATAAAGGAAGCATAAGTCACAAACAGCAGCCGTATGACATCTGAATTGTTTCATGAAAGTATAGGTCATTGAAATGTATCAATTGATCTTGAAAGATGACATGGAGGGTTCTTTCGGGTTTAGTTCAAAATCGTTCAATCAAGCAATAATCAGAAAATTTTGAAAAACGGGAGTAAGAGAAGAACAATTTCTAATTCCACGAAAACCAAGTGTTACACTGTTTGATCGATTTCGACGGTTGTGTCATCATCAGTAACAAACAATAATGTAATTGGATGAGCTGAACTTTGTCCCGGAATGTGAAACTTTGTGGAGCACCTTAGGAGGTTCTGACCAGATGCTTTCACATTGTCGTTCAGAGGATGGGAGGATATCTTTAAACCTGGTGCTTTCCCCCCATTGGAATAATGTGGATAGGTTAGATTTTATAGGAGATCATTTCAAGATTGGGTCAAGAGTGCTCGAAGCCGGGCTAGCACGTTGAGTATTTATAGTGAAAACTACTGGCAAAAGGAGAACCCGTCAAGTCCACCCTTAGTGCCACAAGTTTCTAATAGCTGCTTTGTCTGGTCAACTCTGGTAGATAGTTTGAGCCACGACTTGTTATAATTTTTTCGAAATTATAACATAATTGGATTGAAATAAGCCTTAGAACATACTGAAAGCTCACACCTTGCCATTCGACGCAAGCAATTTAAGTAAGGCTCTTTCTAAGTTCAACGTCCAAATTTAAACTTATCCTTATTTAAGCAAATTGACATTGACTCCATGGCTCCAAGTCTTCTAGTTGTTACCCCACAGTCCTAAACAGGCTTCGTTTCAAATTTCACGGCTATAAATCAAATATGAATGGATGCATCGACAAATAAAATATGAACCAGATAGATAGATAGTCGATTTCGATATGTCGTTGATCAAATATGAAAGAATATGGTCTCAAAGCACGCTCTGCTTATACGACATTATACTCTTTCCAAGTACCTTCTTTCATTGTAGAAGTGAATGAACATGTTACAATGATGTTCTGAACCCACTTATACATTTTTTCAATATCCTGTTTCATAGATTTAAAGATATCGACGTGATATATCCCATTTATAAATAGATACACTCCGTAAAATCAAATATTGACATTATTTCCGATTAATGCAATCAATTAAATGAATTAAATAGAGACTTCTCATCAGTGCTAGAAGGCGTGAATATGGTGCTATGGTCTAGCATGGCTGTTACAAATTTCGTAATTTGATACTGGTAGTACCTTTCAATGGTGGATTTTGGTGACGAATTGTTAATAGGTTGTAGTTACTAAGAGAATTTTACAAAACATTTGGACGACTCTAAGTAGAACCGCCCCAGCAATTAAGGGGCTATCAAGCACTTAGCATAACGAGATATAATTAATAAGTGTGCAGGTGTACGATGTATTGATGTACAGGTGTCTTCAGGTGAAATGCGACATATTTCGTGTGCCACGTACCGCATCTTTCGGTTGAAATATTAACGTGTGGTTATAGATGAGGGGGTGTCCTCTTCAGGCGTGACTAACAGATCACGGCTTTCACGACCCCCTCTAACTCCATAATTACTGTAATGACACCCCCGGAGGACGAGATTTCAACATGTGTGGTGAAGCAGGGGGATGAAATACTTATGGAAAAAGGGCTAAGTTGAATATCGGGGCGCAGGGAGACGTTTAGCCGGGATGACGGCACGGACTTCGCACGTGCCACGTACTCGGGTTTCTGACCATCAACTCCTTACTCTGCGGTCCGATACTCCCACAAGGATTATTATTTTGACTAGGTTGACAATAGAATTGTGGGAACGCGGTCGCGTCGTACTCCCATTTTTGTAATCGATTAGGGCGACGTTTGTGAGTATCACCTTTCCGCGTCACTTGCACAGCTGGGTCACGATTGGGTCACGACCTCTGTCACTACACTTTTGATGACGAATCCACTTTGGATCTTCAATCAGACTGATAGACTGTTCTAGTGTTTGCTTCCCCACTACCGAAGGCTCGTGCATGAAGATGAACAAATTCTAGTCCTCCAAAATCCAAAGGACCCCGCAGTTTCTTGAAGGAATTTGGTTTTCACAGAAATCTTATGAAACTATGCTCGTAAGTTGGCTTTCGATGTCTAAATAAAAAGTCTCCATGAGAAAAAAAAAAAAAAAAAAAAACAGAATTTTGATTTATACCCGATTTAAGAGCTGGAAATCGTTTACAACGTATACACTAGTCTCATAACTTTTAACACAGAATGTGTTTTTTTCCATGATTTTTGAGCTATCAAAGCGAAACTTGGAGGGTGTGTTTGGAGTACCTAATACTAAAATATAAAGCAAAAGGAACGAATTCCGAAAATTTTTGGATGACCCAAAGGAGGGGTCATTGAGAAGATACTTGGAAATTTGTTGTCTACATTTTTCGCGGTGTGACATCTCATTCTGAAATTCTTTTAGCACTAACAAGATGTTAAAGCCAGATTTGCGGTATCTTATTCGTTTTTAGGATGTCCCTCAGAATCAAGGTCATAAGGGCAAAGCTTCTTATTTAAGAGGGACGAACTATTGATATTGATACAGGGGGGTGGGGGGCAACCCAAGCTTGAGAAAAAATACCGTTTCAGACCATTCTAAGACCGAATCCGTGAAAAAAACCGCATGTCTGTGTGTGGGTGTGTGTGTGTGTTTGTGAGTGTGTGTGATAAGTAAATATGATAGGAATGATCTGCGGCAAGCGATATCTGAGCTAAAAGGAGTGGCAACAGATAACATCAAGGTCATGGCCCGACCGTGTCTGGCGCGGGGTGTGGTGTGGGAAAAGCGCCACGGAGTTACTCGAGTTGGGCATCTCGGCAGGAGTCCTCCGTGGTATCACCACTTGCGTCCTCAGGGGCTCTTACCTCAACTGATGTTCATTTTATAGGGGCACTTCCTTTCATCCCTCTCTTCTTCCTCTTCCTCCTACGACTTCCTTCATTCCTAAAGCCGGCGTCGGGTGAACCTGGGTGCCCCCCCCCCCATTTTATTTTATTTATTTATTCATTTTTTAAATTTAATGGTGTGCCCCCTCCGCCTTTGAGGGGAGATTTGTAAAAAAGAGTGTGTATGTGTGTGACAAATATTGTCGACGCCACCTAGGCTACAATTCTCAACCGATTTTTATGATTCTTATTTGGTTCGATTCCAGTTTTAGTCTAGATATGTAGCAAACCTTCGAAATTTCGGATTTACTGTAGGGGTGGGGTAGGGGATAATTACCGATTCTTTCAGGCGCCGCCCAAGCTATTACAAATCTCGACCGATTTTCGTGATTCTTATTTTTTATTCCATAAGGAATTCGGTATAGTTTGAGAACGTATGTCAGGAGTATTAAATTTCATCATGAGTATGGTAAATGAAGATGGTAAAACAGATAAATCGTGGTGTTTCAACAATTCTCTTCCGATTTTCGTGATATTTTTTTGTTTTTCAACTATGAGTTCGGTCGTTTTTTGATCGTATATCAGGAATATCCACTTTAATCATGTCAAGAAGGTGAATGGGGGGGGGGGGGGGGGTAATAGTAATAAATCATGATATTTCAACTAATATCGTCAGATTTCCTTCTTTTGTTTTTCCTCCCAACTAGAATTTGGTCTAGTTTTGGAAGGCATATCGAGAGTTTCAAATTTCATTATTTAAGAGGGTATTGGAGTAGGTAATACATAGTAATAAATAGTGATGTTTCAGCTATTCTCGTCAGATTTCTGTGCTCATTTTTTAAATTCAATATTCAATTTTGTCTAGTTTTGGAAATTACACCAGGAGTTTCAAATGTCATACTTACGATAGGAATTCGCTGTCGGTGGATGGTGTTATGAGGGGGGAGGGGGGGGGGTAATTCCGAGAAGTAAAATAAAATCCATTCACAGGGACGTCCATGTAATGCATGTATTTTATCTACCAATCTGTTTAAGAAAGGCATTTTTTTTTTAAACGGGCTTCTTCATGGTTCATCAGCTGCACTCTGAGATCGTTATAAGATATTTGCAATTCTGACTTCACCATCTTTTTCAGTGCTAAAAAGTCTTTAAGGTGAAATGTCAATCGGAAAAAAATAGAGGAAAAACAAAAAAATGAAGCATTTCTCGTTGAATCATTTAATTAAAAACCTTCGTAATTATGCTGAAATTGATGTAAACTTAGTAAAGTAAGCGGAAATCATCAGAAATGCTTGCATACGAGTCTGCAACACATTGGGACATTTTCATGTGTGTTTTCTTATTATTTTCTTATCATTAGGGAAAAAAACTGGATTCTAGAGCCACTCAGCTGATCTGTGATCGGTCAGTTGTGTTCAGAAGTCCCTCAAGGGCCCACATACCAAATCTCAGAATCGTGGGATCATTAGGGAAAAAACTGGATTCTAGAGCCACTCAGCTGATCTGGGATCGGTCAGTTGTGTTCAGAAGTCCCTCAAGGGGCTACATACCAAATCTCAGAATCGTGGGATCATTAGGGAAAAAACTGGATTCAAGAGCCACTCAGCTGATCTGGGATCGGTCAGTTGTGTTCAGAAGTCCCTCAAGTGGCTACATACCAAATCTCAGAATCGTGGGATCATTAGGGAAAAAATGGATTCTAGAGCCACTCAGCTGATCTGGGATCGGTCAGTTGTGTTCAGAAGTCCCTCAAGGGCCCACATACCAAATCTCAGAATCGTGGGATCATTAGAGAAAAAACTGGATTCTAGAGCCACTCAGCTGATCTTGGATCGATCAGTTGTGTTCAGAAGTCCCTCAAGGGGCTACATACCAAATCTCAGAATCGTGGGATCATTAGGGAAAAAACTGGTTTCTAGAGCCACTCAGCTGATCTGGGATCGGTCAGTTGTGTTCAGAAGTCCCTCAAGGGCCCACATACCAAATCTCAGAATCGTGGGATCATTAGGGAAAAAACTGGATTCTAGAGCCACTCAGCTGATCTTGGATCGGTCAGTTGTGTTCAGAAGTCCCTCAAGGGGCTACATACCAAATCTCAGAATCGTGGGATCATTAGGGAAAAAACTGGATTCTAGAGCCACTCAGCTGATCTGGGATCGGTCAGTTGCGTTCAGAAGTCCCTCAAGGGGCTACATACCAAATCTCAGAATCGTGGGATCATTAGGGAAAAAACTGGATTCAAGAGCCACTCAGCTGATCTGGGATCGGTCAGTTGTGTTCAGAAGTCCCTCAAGGGGCTACATACCAAATCTCAGAATCGTGGGATCATTAGGGAAAAAAATGGATTCTAGAGCCACTCAGCTGATCTGGGATCGGTCAGTTGTGTTCAGAAGTCCCTCAAGGGCCCACATACCAAATCTCAGAATCGTGGGATCATTAGGGAAAAAACTGGATTCTAGAGCCACTCAGCTGATCTTGGATCGGTCAGTTGTGTTCAGAAGTCCCTCAAGGGGCTACATACCAAATCTCAGAATCGTGGGATCATTAGGGAAAAAACTGGATTCTAGAGCCACTCAGCTGATCTGGGATCGGTCAGTTGTGTTCAGAAGTCCCTCAAGGGGCTACATAAAAAATCTCAGAATCGTGGGATCATTAGGGAAAAAACTGGATTCTAGAGCCACTCAGCTGATCTGGGATCGGTCAGTTGCGTTCAGAAGTCCCTCAAGGGGCTACATACCAAATCTCAGAATCGTGGGATCATTAGGGAAAAAACTGGTTTCTAGAGCCACTCAGCTGATCTGGGATCGGTCAGTTGTGTTCAGAAGTCCTCAAGGGCCCACATACCAAATCTCAGAATCGTGGGATCATTAGGGAAAAAACTGGATTCTAGAGCCACTCAGCTGATCTTGGATCGGTCAGTTGTGTTCAGAAGTCCCTCAAGGGGCTACATACCAAATCTCAGAATCGTGGGATCATTAGGGAAAAAACTGGATTCTAGAGCCACTCAGCTGATCTGGGATCGGTCAGTTGCGTTCAGAAGTCCCTCAAGGGGCTACATACCAAATCTCAGAATCGTGGGATCATTAGGGAAAAAACTGGATTCAAGAGCCACTCAGCTGATCTGGGATCGGTCAGTTGTGTTCAGAAGTCCCTCAAGTGGCTACATACCAAATCTCAGAATCGTGGGATCATTAGGGAAAAAATGGATTCTGGAGCCACTCAGCTGATCTGGGATCGGTCAGTTCTGTTCAGAAGTCCCTCAAGGGCCCACATACCAAATCTCAGAATCGTGGGATCATTAGGGAAAAAACTGGTTTCTAGAGCCACTCAGCTGATCTGGGATCGGTCAGTTGTGTTCAGAAGTCCCTCAAGGGCCCACATACTAAATCTCAGAATCGTGGGATCATTAGGGAAAAAACTGGATTCTAGAGCCACTCAGCTGATCTTGGATCGGTCAGTTGTGTTCAGAAGTCCCTCAAGGGGCTACATACCAAATCTCAGAGTCGTGGGATCATTAGGGAAAAAACTGGATTCTAGAGCCACTCAGCTGATCTGGGATCGGTCAGTTGCGTTCAGAAGTCCCTCAAGGGGCTACATACCAAATCTCAGAATCGTGGGATCATTAGGGAAAAAACTGGATTCAAGAGCCACTCAGCTGATCTGGGATCGGTCAGTTGTGTTCAGAAGTCCCTCAAGGGGCTACATACCAAATCTCAGAATCGTGGGATCATTAGGGAAAAAAATGGATTCTAGAGCCACTCAGCTGATCTGGGATCGGTCAGTTGTGTTCAGAAGTCCCTCAAGGGCCCACATACCAAATCTCAGAATCGTGGGATCATTAGGGAAAAAACTGGATTCTAGAGCCACTCAGCTGATCTTGGATCGGTCAGTTGTGTTCAGAAGTCCCTCAAGGGGCTACATACCAAATCTCAGAATCGTGGGATCATTAGGGAAAAAACTGGATTCTAGAGCCACTCAGCTGATCTTGGATCGGTCAGTTGTGTTCAGAAGTCCCTCAAGGGGCTACATACCAAATCTCAGAATCGTGGGATCATTAGGGAAAAAACTGGATTCTAGAGCCACTCAGCTGATCTGGGATCGGTCAGTTGCGTTCAGAAGTCCCTCAAGGGGCTACATACCAAATCTCAGAATCGTGGGATCATTAGGGAAAAAACTGGTTTCTAGAGCCACTCAGCTGATCTGGGATCGGTCAGTTGTGTTCAGAAGTCCCTCAAGGGCCCACATACCAAATCTCAGAATCGTGGGATCATTAGGGAAAAAACTGGATTCTAGAGCCACTCAGCTGATCTTGGATCGGTCAGTTGTGTTCAGAAGTCCCTCAAGGGGCTACATACCAAATCTCAGAATCGTGGGATCATTAGGGAAAAAACTGGATTCTAGAGCCACTCAGCTGATCTGGGATCGGTCAGTTGCGTTCAGAAGTCCCTCAAGGGGCTACATACCAAATCTCAGAATCGTGGGATCATTAGGGAAAAAACTGGATTCAAGAGCCACTCAGCTGATCTGGGATCGGTCAGTTGTGTTCAGAAGTCCCTCAAGTGGCTACATACCAAATCTCAGAATCGTGGGATCATTGGGGAAAAAATGGATTCTAGAGCCACTCAGCTGATCTGGGATCGGTCAGTTGTGTTCAGAAGTCCCTCAAGGGCCCACATACCAAATCTCAGAATCGTGGGATCATTAGGGAAAAAACTGGTTTCTAGAGCCACTCAGCTGATCTGGGATCGGTCAGTTGTGTTCAGAAGTGTCTCAAGGGCCCACATACCAAATCTCAGAATCGTGGGATCATTAGGGAAAAAACCGGATTCTAGAGCCACTCAGCTGATCTTGGATCGGTCAGTTGTGTTCAGAAGTCCCTCAAGGGGCTACATACCAAATCTCAGAATCGTGGGATCATTAGGGAAAAAACTGGATTCTAGAGCCACTCAGCTGATCTGGGATCGGTCAGTTGCGTTCAGAAGTCCCTCAAGGGGCTACATACCAAATCTCAGAATCGTGGGATCATTAGGGAAAAAACTGGATTCAAGAGCCACTCAGCTGATCTGGGATCGGTCAGTTGTGTTCAGAAGTCCCTCAAGGGGCTACATACCAAATCTCAGAATCGTGGGATCATTAGGGAAAAAAATGGATTCTAGAGCCACTCAGCTGATCTGGGATCGGTCAGTTGTGTTCAGAAGTCCCTCAAGGGCCCACATACCAAATCTCAGAATCGTGGGATCATTAGGGGAAAAACTGGATTCTAGAGCCACTCAGCTGATCTTGGATCGGTCAGTTGTGTTCAGAAGTCCCTCAAGGGGCTACATACCAAATCTCAGAATCGTGGGATCATTAGGGAAAAAACTGGATTCTAGAGCCACTCAGCTGATCTTGGATCGGTCAGTTGTGTTCAGAAGTCCCTCAAGGGGCTACATACCAAATCTCAGAATCGTGGGATCATTAGGGAAAAAACTGGATTCTAGAGCCACTCAGCTGATCTGGGATCGGTCAGTTGCGTTCAGAAGTCCCTCAAGGGGCTACATACCAAATCTCAGAATCGTGGGATCATTAGGGAAAAAACTGGTTTCTAGAGCCACTCAGCTGATCTGGGATCGGTCAGTTGTGTTCAGAAGTCCCTCAAGGGCCCACATACCAAATCTCAGAATCGTGGGATCATTAGGGAAAAAACTGGATTCTAGAGCCACTCAGCTGATCTTGGATCGGTCAGTTGTGTTCAGAAGTCCCTCAAGGGGCTACATACCAAATCTCAGAATCGTGGGATCATTAGGGAAAAAACTGGATTCTAGAGCCACTCAGCTGATCTGTAATCGGTCAGTTGTGTTCAGAAGTCCCTCAAGTGGCTACATACCAAATCTCAGAATCGTGGGATCATTAGGGAAAAAACTGGATTCAAGAGCCACTCAGCTGATCTGGGATCGGTCAGTTGTGTTCAGAAGTCCCTCAAGGGGCTACATACCAAATCTCAGAATCGTGGGATCATTAGGGAAAAAAATGGATTCTAGAGCCACTCAGCTGATCTGGGATCGGTCAGTTGTGTTCAGAAGTCCCTCAAGGGCCCACATACCAAATCTCAGAATCGTGGGATCATTAGGGAAAAAACTGGATTCTAGAGCCACTCAGCTGATCTTGGATCGGTCAGTTGTGTTCAGAAGTCCCTCAAAGGGCTACATACCAAATCTCAGAATCGTGGGATCATTAGGGAAAAAACTGGATTCTAGAGCCACTCAGCTGATCTTGGATCGGTCAGTTGTGTTCAGAAGTCCCTCAAGGGGCTACATACCAAATCTCAGAATCGTGGGATCATTAGGGAAAAAACTGGATTCTAGAGCCACTCAGCTGATCTGGGATCGGTCAGTTGCGTTCAGAAGTCCCTCAAGGGGCTACATACCAAATCTCATAATCGTGGGATCATTAGGGAAAAAACTGGATTCTAGAGCCACTCAGCTGATCTGGGATCGGTCAGTTGTGTTCAGAAGTCCCTCAAGGGCCCACATACCAAATCTCAGAATCGTGGGATCATTAGGGAAAAAACTGGATTCTAGAGCCACTCAGCTGATCTTGGATCGGTCAGTTGTGTTCAGAAGTCCCTCAAGGGGCTACATACCAAATCTCAGAATCGTGGGATCATTAGGGAAAAAACTGGTTTCTAGAGCCACTCAGCAGATCTGGGATCGGTCAGTTGTGTTCAGAAGTCCCTCAAGGGCCCACATACCAAATCTCAGAATCGTGGGATCATTAGGGAAAAAACTGGATTCTAGAGCCACTCAGCTGATCTTGGATCGGTCAGTTGTGTTCAGAAGTCCCTCAAGGGGCTACATACCAAATCTCAGAATCGTGGGATCATTAGGGAAAAAACTGGTTTCTAGAGCCACTCAGCTGATCTGGGATAAGTCAGTTGCGTTCAGAAGTCCCTCAAGGGGCTACATACCGAATCTCAGAATCGTGGGATCATTAGGGAAAAAACTGGATTCTAGAGCCACTCAGCTGATCTGGGATCGGTCAGTTGTGTTCAGAAGTCCCTCAAGGGCCCACATACCAAATCTCAGAATCGTGGGATCATTAGGGAAAAAACTGGATTCTAGAGCCACTCAGCTGATCTGGGATCGGTCAGTTGTGTTCAGAAGTCCCTCAAGGGGCTACATACCAAATCTCAGAATCGTGGGATCATTAGGGAAAAAACTGGATTCTAGAGCCACTCAGCTGATCTGGGATCGGTCAGTTGTGTTCAGAAGTCCCTCAAGGGGCTACATACCAAATCTCAGAATCGTGGGATCATTAGGGAAAAAACTGGATTCTAGAGCCACTCAGCTGATCTTGGATCGGTCAGTTGTGTTCAGAAGTCCCTCAAGGGGCTACATACCAAATCTCAGAATCGTGGGATCATTAGGGAAAAAACTGGATTCTAGAGCCACTCAGCTGATCTGGGATCGGTCAGTTGCGTTCAGAAGTCCCTCAAGGGGCTACATACCAAATCTCAGAATCGTGGGATCATTAGGGAAAAAACTGGTTTCTAGAGCCACTCAGCTGATCTGGGATCGGTCAGTTGTGTTCAGAAGTCCCTCAAGGGCCCACATACCAAATCTCAGAATCGTGGGATCATTAGGGAAAAAACTGGATTCTAGAGCCACTCAGCTGATCTTGGATCGGTCAGTTGTGTTCAGAAGTCCCTCAAGGGGCTACATACCAAATCTCAGAATCGTGGGATCATTAGGGAAAAAACTGGATTCTAGAGCCACTCAGCTGATCTGGGATCGGTCAGTTGCGTTCAGAAGTCCCTCAAGGGGCTACATACCAAATCTCAGAATCGTGGGATCATTAGGGAAAAAACTGGATTCAAGAGCCACTCAGCTGATCTGGGATCGGTCAGTTGTGTTCAGAAGTCCCTCAAGTGGCTACATACCAAATCTCAGAATCGTGGGATCATTAGGGAAAAAATGGATTCTAGAGCCACTCAGCTGATCTGGGATTGGTCAGTTGTGTTCAGAAGTCCCTCAAGGGCCCACATACCAAATCTCAGAATCGTGGGATAATTAGGGAAAAAACTGGTTTCTAGAGCCACTCAGCTGATCTGGGATCGGTCAGTTGTGTTCAGAAGTGTCTCAAGGGCCCACATACCAAATCTCAGAATATAGGGATCATTAGGGAAAAAACTGGATTCTAGAGCCACCCAGCTGATCTTGGATCGGTCAGTTGTGTTCAGAAGTCCCTCAAGGGGCTACATACCAAATCTCACCTCAAGGGCCCACATACCAAATCTCAGAATCGTGGGATCATTAGGGAAAAAACTGGATTCTAGAGCCACTCAGCTGATCTTGGATCGGTCAGTTGTGTTCAGAAGTCCCTCAAGGGGCTACATACCAAATCTCAGAATCGTGGGATCATTAGGGAAAAAACTGGATTCTAGAGCCACTCAGCTGATCTTGGATCGGTCAGTTGTGTTCAGAAGTCCCTCAAGGGGCTACATACCAAATCTCAGAATCGTGGGATCATTAGGGAAAAAACTGGATTCTAGAGCCACTCAGCTGATCTGGGATCGGTCAGTTGCGTTCAGAAGTCCCTCAAGGGGCTACATACCAAATCTCAGAATCGTGGGATCATTAGGGGAAAAACTGGTTTCTAGAGCCACTCAGCTGATCTGGGATCGGTCAGTTGTGTTCAGAAGTCCCTCAAGGGCCCACATACCAAATCTCAGAATCGTGGGATCATTAGGGAAAAAACTGGATTCTAGAGCCACTCAGCTGATCTTGGATCGGTCAGTTGTGTTCAGAAGTCCCTCAAGGGGCTACATACCAAATCTCAGAATCGTGGGATCATTAGGGAAAAAACTGGATTCTAGAGCCACTCAGCTGATCTGGGATCGGTCAGTTGCGTTCAGAAGTCCCTCAAGGGGCTACATACCAAATCTCAGAATCGTGGGATCATTAGGGAAAAAACTGGATTCAAGAGCCACTCAGCTGATCTGGGATCGGTCAGTTGTGTTCAGAAGTCCCTCAAGGGGCTACATACCAAATCTCAGAATCGTGGGATCATTAGGGAAAAAAATGGATTCTAGAGCCACTCAGCTGATCTGGGATCGGTCAGTTGTGTTCAGAAGTCCCTCAAGGGCCCACATACCAAATCTCAGAATCGTGGGATCATTAGGGAAAAAACTGGATTCTAGAGCCACTCAGCTGATCTTGGATCGGTCAGTTGTGTTCAGAAGTCCCTCAAAGGGCTACATACCAAATCTCAGAATCGTGGGATCATTAGGGAAAAAACTGGATTCTAGAGCCACTCAGCTGATCTTGGATCGGTCAGTTGTGTTCAGAAGTCCCTCAAGGGGCTACATACCAAATCTCAGAATCGTGGGATCATTAGGGAAAAAACTGGATTCTAGAGCCACTCAGCTGATCTGGGATCGGTCAGTTGCGTTCAGAAGTCCCTCAAGGGGCTACATACCAAATCTCATAATCGTGGGATCATTAGGGAAAAAACTGGATTCTAGAGCCACTCAGCTGATCTGGGATCGGTCAGTTGTGTTCAGAAGTCCCTCAAGGGGCTACATACCAAATCTCAGAATCGTGGGATCATTAGGGGAAAAAATGGATTCTAGAGCCACTCAGCTGATCTGGGATCGGTCAGTTGTGTTCAGAAGTCCCTCAAGGGCCCACATACCAAATCTCAGAATCGTGGGATCATTAGGGAAAAAACTGGATTCTAGAGCCACTCAGCTGATCTGGGATCGGTCAGTTGTGTTCAGAAGTCCCTCAAGGGCCCACATACCAAATCTCAGAATCGTGGGATCATTAGGGAAAAAACTGGATTCTAGAGCCACTCAGCTGATCTTGGATCGGTCAGTTGTGTTCAGAAGTCCCTCAAGGGGCTACATACCAAATCTCAGAATCGTGGGATCATTAGGGAAAAAACTGGTTTCTAGAGCCACTCAGCAGATCTGGGATCGGTCAGTTGTGTTCAGAAGTCCCTCAAGGGCCCACATACCAAATCTCAGAATCGTGGGATCATTAGGGAAAAAACTGGATTCTAGAGCCACTCAGCTGATCTTGGATCGGTCAGTTGTGTTCAGAAGTCCCTCAAGGGGCTACATACCAAATCTCAGAATCGTGGGATCATTAGGGAAAAAACTGGTTTCTAGAGCCACTCAGCTGATCTGGGATAAGTCAGTTGCGTTCAGAAGTCCCTCAAGGGGCTACATACCGAATCTCAGAATCGTGGGATCATTAGGGAAAAAACTGGATTCTAGAGCCACTCAGCTGATCTGGGATCGGTCAGTTGTGTTCAGAAGTCCCTCAAGGGCCCACATACCAAATCTCAGAATCGTGGGATCATTAGGGAAAAAACTGGATTCTAGAGCCACTCAGCTGATCTGGGATCGGTCAGTTGTGTTCAGAAGTCCCTCAAGGGGCTACATACCAAATCTCAGAATCGTGGGATCATTAGGGAAAAAAATGGATTCTAGAGCCACTCAGCTGATCTGGGATCGGTCAGTTGTGTTCAGATGTCCCTCAAGGGGCTACATACCAAATCTCAGAATCGTGGGATCATTAGGGAAAAAACTGGATTCTAGAGCCACTCAGCTGATCTTGGATCGGTCAGTTGTGTTCAGAAGTCCCTCAAGGGGCTACATACCAAATCTCAGAATCGTGGGATCATTAGGGAAAAAACTGGATTCTAGAGCCACTCAGCTGATCTGGGATCGGTCAGTTGCGTTCAGAAGTCCCTCAAGGGGCTACATACCAAATCTCAGAATCGTGGGATCATTAGGGAAAAAACTGGTTTCTAGAGCCACTCAGCTGATCTGGGATCGGTCAGTTGTGTTCAGAAGTCCCTCAAGGGCCCACATACCAAATCTCAGAATCGTGGGATCATTAGGGAAAAAACTGGATTCTAGAGCCACTCAGCTGATCTTGGATCGGTCAGTTGTGTTCAGAAGTCCCTCAAGGGGCTACATACCAAATCTCAGAATCGTGGGATCATTAGGGAAAAAACTGGATTCTAGAGCCACTCAGCTGATCTGGGATCGGTCAGTTGCGTTCAGAAGTCCCTCAAGGGGCTACATACCAAATCTCAGAATCGTGGGATCATTAGGGAAAAAACTGGATTCAAGAGCCACTCAGCTGATCTGGGATCGGTCAGTTGTGTTCAGAAGTCCCTCAAGTGGCTACATACCAAATCTCAGAATCGTGGGATCATTAGGGAAAAAATGGATTCTAGAGCCACTCAGCTGATCTGGGATCGGTCAGTTGTGTTCAGAAGTCCCTCAAGGGCCCACATACCAAATCTCAGAATCGTGGGATAATTAGGGAAAAAACTGGTTTCTAGAGCCACTCAGCTGATCTGGGATCGGTCAGTTGTGTTCAGAAGTGTCTCAAGGGCCCACATACCAAATCTCAGAATATAGGGATCATTAGGGAAAAAACTGGATTCTAGAGCCACTCAGCTGATCTTGGATCGGTCAGTTGTGTTCAGAAGTCCCTCAAGGGGCTACATACCAAATCTCAGAATCGTGGGATCATTAGGGAAAAAACTGGATTCTAGAGCCACTCAGCTGATCTGGGATCGGTCAGTTGCGTTCAGAAGTCCCTCAAGGGGCTACATACCAAATCTCAGAATCGTGGGATCATTAGGGAAAAAACTGGATTCAAGAGCCACTCAGCTGATCTGGGATCGGTCAGTTGTGTTCAGAAGTCCCTCAAGGGGCTACATACCAAATCTCAGAATCGTGGGATCATTAGGGAAAAAAATGGATTCTAGAGCCACTCAGCTGATCTGGGATCGGTCAGTTGTGTTCAGAAGTCCCTCAAGGGCCCACATACCAAATCTCAGAATCGTGGGATCATTAGGGAAAAAACTGGATTCTAGAGCCACTCAGCTGATCTTGGATCGGTCAGTTGTGTTCAGAAGTCCCTCAAGGGGCTACATACCAAATCTCAGAATCGTGGGATCATTAGGGAAAAAACTGGATTCTAGAGCCACTCAGCTGATCTTGGATCGGTCAGTTGTGTTCAGAAGTCCCTCAAGGGGCTACATACCAAATCTCAGAATCGTGGGATCATTAGGGAAAAAACTGGATTCTAGAGCCACTCAGCTGATCTGGGATCGGTCAGTTGCGTTCAGAAGTCCCTCAAGGGGCTACATACCAAATCTCAGAATCGTGGGATCATTAGGGAAAAAACTGGTTTCTAGAGCCACTCAGCTGATCTGGGATCGGTCAGTTGTGTTCAGAAGTCCCTCAAGGGCCCACATACCAAATCTCAGAATCGTGGGATCATTAGGGAAAAAACTGGATTCTAGAGCCACTCAGCTGATCTTGGATCGGTCAGTTGTGTTCAGAAGTCCCTCAAGGGGCTACATACCAAATCTCAGAATCGTGGGATCATTAGGGAAAAAACTGGATTCTAGAGCCACTCAGCTGATCTGGGATCGGTCAGTTGCGTTCAGAAGTCCCTCAAGGGGCTACATACCAAATCTCAGAATCGTGGGATCATTAGGGAAAAAACTGGATTCAAGAGCCACTCAGCTGATCTGGGATCGGTCAGTTGTGTTCAGAAGTCCCTCAAGTGGCTACATACCAAATCTCAGAATCGTGGGATCATTAGGGAAAAAATGGATTCTAGAGCCACTCAGCTGATCTGGGATTGGTCAGTTGTGTTCAGAAGTCCCTCAAGGGCCCACATACCAAATCTCAGAATCGTGGGATCATTAGGGAAAAAACTGGTTTCTAGAGCCACTCAGCTGATCTGGGATCGGTCAGTTGTGTTCAGAAGTGTCTCAAGGGCCCACATACCAAATCTCAGAATCGTGGGATCATTAGGGAAAAAACTGGATTCTAGAGCCACTCAGCTGATCTTGGATCGGTCAGTTGTGTTCAGAAGTCCCTCAAGGGCCCACATACCAAATCTCAGAATCGTGGGATCATTAGGGAAAAAACTGGATTCTAGAGCCACTCAGCTGATCTGGGATCGGTCAGTTGCGTTCAGAAGTCCCTCAAGGGGCTACATACCAAATCTCAGAATCGTGGGATCATTAGGGAAAAAACTGGATTCAAGAGCCACTCAGCTGATCTGGGATCGGTCAGTTGTGTTCAGAAGTCCCTCAAGGGGCTACATACCAAATCTCAGAATCGTGGGATCATTAGGGAAAAAAATGGATTCTAGAGCCACTCAGCTGATCTGGGATCGGTCAGTTGTGTTCAGAAGTCCCTCAAGGGGCTACATACCAAATCTCAGAATCGTGGGATCATTAGGGAAAAAAATGGATTCTAGAGCCACTCAGCTGATCTGGGATCGGTCAGTTGTGTTCAGAAGTCCCTCAAGGGCCCACATACCAAATCTCAGAATCGTGGGATCATTAGGGAAAAAACTGGATTCTAGAGCCACTCAGCTGATCTTGGATCGGTCAGTTGTGTTCAGAAGTCCCTCAAAGGGCTACATACCAAATCTCAGAATCGTGGGATCATTAGGGAAAAAACTGGATTCTAGAGCCACTCAGCTGATCTTGGATCGGTCAGTTGTGTTCAGAAGTCCCTCAAGGGGCTACATACCAAATCTCAGAATCGTGGGATCATTAGGGAAAAAACTGGATTCTAGAGCCACTCAGCTGATCTGGGATCGGTCAGTTGCGTTCAGAAGTCCCTCAAGGGGCTACATACCAAATCTCATAATCGTGGGATCATTAGGGAAAAAACTGGATTCTAGAGCCACTCAGCTGATCTGGGATCGGTCAGTTGTGTTCAGAAGTCCCTCAAGGGGCTACATACCAAATCTCAGAATCGTGGGATCATTAGGGGAAAAAATGGATTCTAGAGCCACTCAGCTGATCTGGGATCGGTCAGTTGTGTTCAGAAGTCCCTCAAGGGCCCACATACCAAATCTCAGAATCGTGGGATCATTAGGGAAAAAACTGGATTCTAGAGCCACTCAGCTGATCTGGGATCGGTCAGTTGTGTTCAGAAGTCCCTCAAGGGCCCACATACCAAATCTCAGAATCGTGGGATCATTAGGGAAAAAACTGGATTCTAGAGCCACTCAGCTGATCTTGGATCGGTCAGTTGTGTTCAGAAGTCCCTCAAGGGGCTACATACCAAATCTCAGAATCGTGGGATCATTAGGGAAAAAACTGGTTTCTAGAGCCACTCAGCAGATCTGGGATCGGTCAGTTGTGTTCAGAAGTCCCTCAAGGGCCCACATACCAAATCTCAGAATCGTGGGATCATTAGGGAAAAAACTGGATTCTAGAGCCACTCAGCTGATCTTGGATCGGTCAGTTGTGTTCAGAAGTCCCTCAAGGGGCTACATACCAAATCTCAGAATCGTGGGATCATTAGGGAAAAAACTGGTTTCTAGAGCCACTCAGCTGATCTGGGATAAGTCAGTTGCGTTCAGAAGTCCCTCAAGGGGCTACATACCGAATCTCAGAATCGTGGGATCATTAGGGAAAAAACTGGATTCTAGAGCCACTCAGCTGATCTGGGATCGGTCAGTTGTGTTCAGAAGTCCCTCAAGGGCCCACATACCAAATCTCAGAATCGTGGGATCATTAGGGAAAAAACTGGATTCTAGAGCCACTCAGCTGATCTGGGATCGGTCAGTTGTGTTCAGAAGTCCCTCAAGGGGCTACATACCAAATCTCAGAATCGTGGGATCATTAGGGAAAAAACTGGATTCTAGAGCCACTCAGCTGATCTGGGATCGGTCAGTTGTGTTCAGAAGTCCCTCAAGGGCCCACATACCAAATCTCGGTTTGTCGTCCAAATTATTGGTTTATGTTAAATTGAAGGGTCTAGTTAATGGGAATGATTAAATACAACAAATAGTTAGCGCCTTAGTAAGCTAAGGTGCCGTAATGTAGTGTATGCTGGCTCAAAGGGAATCGATAGTACAGGACATCAGTGTGGCTAACCGACCCAATTACAACATCCTATTGCCTCAAATGTCATCAATGAAATGAACAGTCGTGACTACATGGAACACTATCATTAGGAACACCTAGTGATGTTCTGATGAACAGCTCTAAATGCTTGTCTCTGCGAAGAGTTCAACCCATTTATAAAAAGTATGTGATTTAATACATGGAAATTAAAACAAAATTCATCTTCCTTTCAAAGTAATACATTAATTAATTTTGTTGATTCCGTTTTCCGTTGATTTCGACACCAAAGATATTCTAGTAATTATTACTTTTCTGTCTATAATTTTTCAAGTACGAGTATTTTGGTAAATTACAGCTCTTCGTTTATTATCCGTTTCACATCATACCGAGTACATTATCATTGTACATTATCGTATTATGCTAGAGTCTGATTAGGCTGATTACATCGGATCCCCCTCAATAATCGTTTGATATTTCACAAAGATTTCATCCAATTTTAGTGAAGTATAGTAGGTAACTGTGGATGATTGACTACTGGCTTAAGTTTCACACGATTTTCGTGACAATTTCTGTGGATGATGAATGTCAATCAACTTGGAAATTTCATGAATCATCAATCTGCACTGAAAGACCATTAACGCATTAAATCATATGCGTCTCAGCGTTTAGTTAGAACTGCTGCTCTTGGTTTATCACTTTGTTTTCGTAAAATAAAGCTGTTGTTTGGGCAAGAGAATTTTTCGTTTTATTTAAATACAACGGAGTCCACTGAATCGAATAAATTGATTTTTTCACGGTCTTATTCCTTGGAATATTGTTAAATGTTTGCTTATCTACTCATGTTTTCACTTACTCCGGTCACCAGAATGATAAATTAGAGTTCCTGTATCTCTTCACAGAACATTTGTACAAAAAGTTCAGAATTTGAAGGTAATCGCTTTTCCTTCCACTCCTCAAGATTGCAGAAAGATACCGTTCTTGAATGAGTTCACCAAGTGACATGGATCGTTCGTCTTCATATCAGATACACTCCATAATGACGTATTCCACATCCTCTAGTACACTAAAATAGGTGCATAGTTCGTCATCTGCGCACTCATAGATATATAAGGTTCTTCTTATATTGCCATGTCCTGTACGGAGCCTTATCAACTGAACAATCTTTTTTCGGGACAGGCCCCAGTTGTACATCCAGGATTTTCGACTCACTCAAGGTTTTCCGCAGTGTATACGATACCACATCGTTGGAAGAAGAAAAAAAAAAACAATTTAAGGACAGAAAGGTATTTTTGTAAGTCTTGTTATATTTGTAACTGCTATCCTGATTTGCGCAGAATCGTTAGAATTTTGGCTCGACACAGGCCCCGCACCGGAAGAATTATTGTTCACTGACAAGAAACTGCAACACTGCTAAATTTATTTTTGTTTAGAACTGGTAGGCAGAAAAAATTAGTGTTGAGTGGAACTGTTGCTCTGTAATGCTTACCATGCTTAAATGCATATTACCAGAGCTAGGATGCCGGGGTCGGGGGTTTTACGTTCAACGTTTGTTTTACTTGTACCGTTCAACGTTGGGACGAAATACTACCGCGTACATCATCACCTCCAGAACGCAGCACAAGCGCAATTCGTCAGTAATTTAACACTGAATGCCATGAAGTTGACATTCGCTTACTCCGGTTGGTAAAGGATGATACGCTGTTCAACTTCCGTCCTAACAGGTCACAACCCCGTTTTGTAGTCCTACTAAGATCCCCGGCAATAGATAAGATAAGCGATCAGTTTATTGGGAGGCCGCGGGGCATAAAATTAACACCGATCCCCGTTCGCCGGGGGGAGCTTAGGAGGAATTAGCTCGTATTAATCTGCGCTCAGGCGTTCCCGCAATCAACCCTTGATCCGCGCTTCCCTTTATTGCGGACCATAACCCCTTGGCTGGTCCAACAGTCGTCCCACTCCCTTTGAATACACATCCGATCGCAGTATCGTACGACTGTACTACCGGGTAGCGGCCCTTTGTAAGTAGTAAAACACCTCGATAAGCTCGGATGCGGAACAGTAAAACCTAACCCCCAACTGGGAGGTGGAGGTTTGAAAAAGAGCGCTCGATTCCGTGTTTGTTTAAGTGGAAAATCCTTCGTACCCTTAATATTGACAACCGATCGTAAATGCATGTTTTCGTTCACCAGTAAGCGTTCGTGAGTGTATTTAGATACGATGAAGGTATTTGGAGGGGCAGGGAAATGTGGATCGATACGATTAAGTAACTCTGTAGTGAAGAGGCTTTCCACAAATATTTCAATGATGTTCGAAGACGATTTTCCTTCAAATAATCCGAACAATGAAAGAAACAGAGAGAGAGAGAGAGAGATCCTTTTATTATTTTCAACATTAATAATCTTTGTAGTCGACCTAGAAAAACGTTTTTAACCCCCTCCCCACCAAAATTTATTTGATTATGTTTCAAGATGCGTAGAATTAAGGAATGATATTGGAGCCAAGGTCGAAAATAGGTAGTAATTTCAGGAGGAGGTTTGAGATTAGATTTTGAACAAGTAGTCAGTTTTGAGTGAGAAAATATTTGTCTGCCATTTCGAATTTGTGAAATAAGAATTTTCTGCCTCATGAATATGGTTTAATTGGCCCATTTTAGAGTTTTTTTCTAACGATTCCTAAATCGTACATCCTAAAATAATTTTATACGTAGCAAAGTTGTAGAACATAAAAAAAATAATTATATTCAATCCCAAAAACTATGAATTATCTCGTAGAATAAGGGAATTAAGGACAATCGAAAAACGGGTTAATCTTAGGAGGATCCTCTCCTCTCTCCGTCTAGACCTTTGTTGTTATTTAGATGGAGCTCCTCTTGAATTCCTCAGAACCGATTATGAGGAACGGAGGCGCACTGACCAACTCAGGGGCCTCTGAACCTATATTTTTTCCTTACCTATCGACATTTTTTCAGAGTTTTACTTTGAATTTATAATTTCGTGGTCTTGGAACTGTAAAAGTGTAAACCCTTCTCGGAGGAACGATTCGCCATGTTCTGATCATATTTACATACGGGGTTTAACAATTACGTATAGACCAATGATCTGCGTAGAAGGGTTAACTAACACAGAAATAGTAAACCATTGTGTAAAAATTTGCAGCGTTTTCGATTTTCCTTAATTCCCTTATTCCGGAAGATAATTTATATATTTTGGGATTGAATCTTTTTTTTTTTTAATGTTCTACAACGTACAACAATGTACGGTTTGGGAATTGTCACAGAAAAACTATAAAATGTGCAAATAAGCCGACTTTATGAAGCCGTCATTTTGTATTCTAAACATTTCGAGTTGGCAGACGAAGATTTTCTCACTCACAACGGACTACATTTTCAAAATCTAATCTCAAACCTCCTCCGGAAATTACTACCCTTTTCAGTCTTGGCTCCTGACCAGAAGTATCGGGTAGGTTCATTCAAAATTCAATCGTCTCTTGACAACGATGAACGACGCAACCTACCGCTAACGATTTTGAAAGTGTCGACTCCCATTAGAAGGTTTGTATAATTAGGACTGTGAGCCGCGGCAGGTGCGAGGTCCTGACAAATTGCCGTCTCGTGTTCACACTCAGAGAACGTAATGTTGGAAACCATTGTCTCACTACCCCCGTATCTAATTGTCATGTTAATATTGGATGAATTGGGCCACCCCTGAAGCTTTCGGGAGGGTCGAAGCGAAAACAAAGCCGCACGGCAAAGAGCCATCAAATACCGCCGTGATAATGGTCCTTATTTAAAGTCGACTTCAATCAAAAAACCCTCGACGGTTTGAGGTGGTGGCCGTACATATTTTATTGATGGGCCCCCAAAAAAACGGAGGGTCGTTACTCCTGTGGATTTCACAGGTGGAGACTTCTGACAAGACGGATTGCTCAACGGTGAAATAATTTCCATAGTTCATCAGCGTACGATGCCCTCCAGATGACTTCCAAATCAGTTTAGCGCTCAAAAAACTGTTTGTCATTTAACCATTTATTGTTATGCAACAAAATAAGCAGATTTACGCATGCGCACAGACTACCATTGATCAGACGGCAAGGAACACCTAGGGAACTGTCCAGGATTCAACCCGGCCGATCCCTGAAAATGTAACAGAAATTGAAATATTATTGGATATGATTTGGGGCACGACAAGGAAATGGCACAGATACAGAAGCATCAGACAGAAACGGAATCATAATAGATTAGCGAACTCTGAAATGCCAAGTGCAAGTGGACTTTTTGATTTAGGAGCGAGATTTTTGGACTTTTTGTACGAATACACGCTTCCATACTTTCGGGAATTATGAATTATTGAATGAAGGTTTATTATTTTAGTAATAGATAACCCTCCTGCGCAGATTACTAGTCTTTAAACACCTAATATTTAAACAGACCGATCGTTATCAACTATAGATATGTCGAGGTAGGCATGCCACAATTACTTTAGTAAAGCGAAACAAAACACATCTCAAATCCTAACTAGTTCGTCCATAGAGAACAAAAGCCAAAATAAATTCAATTTCATAAAAAGGTAATTTCACTGTTATAATACTAGCTGTTGGATCGTCTTAGAGCATGATATAAATTTGATATAACGTGATTTCATTCACATTACTGTTGAATTTCTTGCATTGGAGAAAGCAAAAGGATGATGTGACTGCGATCTAGGTGGTCTCATTCGATTCATCAAAGCAAATCTTCAAATAAAAAATTTAAAAAAAATTCCCTTTCTTATTTCGGAAAAATTTCGAGATCCCGATTTTTCTATATTTTTACAATTTAATTTTACCACTAGGATTCAGAACCAGCCGACATGTGATAGGTATTTGAGTCAAGGTCCAAATATTGGTTCAGTTGTTCGGAAAAAAGCTCCGAATTATTTATTTATTAATATCAAGTATTTCATTCATTTTCTTTTATTTTTTGTTGATTCTATGGATCTTGAAACAACAACTTCTTAGGGGCCGCTTAATGAGCGTTATACCCACGTATTGATTTAATATTGTTAAATAAAAATACATTGAGTTCTAAGAAGTTTGACCGCATCCACATTCTACTGTGATGAGAAGTTAGCTTTTTATGATTTTTCAAAGTTTGCTGCATTGGTCAAGTCACACCTGGTAGGGGGGTCCCGCCCAAACGGGAGGGGGCGTGCGAAACTTAGGAAAATCATAGAAAGAAAACTACTCATCGTAGGAGAGTGAGGGTGAGCCGAAATTCACAGTGTGGAATCTTCTTCCATTTAAAAATAGTTCAAGTACGTACCATTTTCACACCCATGAGTATCAATCATTGTTCTCTTTCTTGGTCTATAACAAACGTTCATCAGCAATTTCTCTTAAATTTAATCTACTCTGGAAAAATACAGAACAGGCTCTTCCAACATTTCAATAAGTCACCACTGCGAAGACTCCCTACAAACTCCGATAAAATAATTCAAAAAAATATCATCCTAATAACGCCATAGGATCGAATGTACTCGTAGAAAAATTCGTGAGTCTTTTTTAATGCCGAATTTATATAACAATAAATGATTGATTAATCTAACAATATAATGAAAAACATTTCGTCCAATATTTCAGAGGACCCATTGTTTTTCACCCTTTTTTGGAGACGAGGAACAGTCTCATTCAGTTTTCTCATCATGATTTATTGTCTGACACCCAGTCTATCTTATACAATTCGACGAAATTCACCTAACGCAGGCATTGTTAGTACGTTGCCCTAATGACTGGAAGGCAGAAAACCGGCCGAGCCCTACGTTTGAATGGATATGAGTTGCCAATCGTCCACATTTTATAAATATCGTTAGGATTATTCTCTATGGAAAAAAAACGATAAGTCGGCTGATCGCTTTCGGAAAAACCACGGATCCGTAAGTCGTTAACGAGCTTGGGTCGCAGGGAAAAAAACAACCTCGGAAAGCGAACATTTGATTTGATGGGAAGCAATCAAACTCGAACGACTGTCCTCTAAAACCCAGTAACAACGATAGCTATATATTTCGGGAACCGGGTGCATTGATGCAGTTGATTGTGCTCGAAGGGATGTTCGTTTGTGAGGGTCGGAGTTGAAGCACATCTGGATTTACTGCACGGCCGTAACCTCGGATACTGCGCCGGTATTCGGCGGCGGTAGGCAATAACGCGCGGCAATCAGCGTCGCGCGCTCTACCTCATTCTACACAACTAATTAGCAATACTAATCCCACTATCTGATCCCGCCGCTCCTAATTGCTTCAAACGGAGCTTTGAGGGCTGAGTTGCTGGTTGATGGCAAAACTAATGTTTGCTCAATGACCGGCCGGAACATGGCCAATAAAGCGATATCTGGTAATCGCATCGGCGAAATGCAGTTAAACGACAACATTACAGTAAATCGAGGAAGGACTAACACTGTTTTGAAACCGGTGGAAAACTCATTGATCTGAACGTGATATGTCTACCTAATTTTGACAAAAAACAGTAATAAATTTAATTTTTTATTATTTTTAAACTCAACAAATACTTACTGAACAACTTGAATAAGCTCTTGTACAGGCAAAATTTCCTCCATATTTTAGTTAGTAGGTAAATAGAATAAAAAAGAAGGGAAGCGTGGTTTTTCTAAAGATGCCTGTATGTGATGAACCGAATGGCAATATTGAACATTGAGCTTCGAAAAACCATAAAAGAAATAGTGTAGTTTAGAATATGCTACTGATGGTGTGTTGAACACCATCACACTATCGTAGTTGACGAAAATAACATCTGCACTTTTCATGCCATCATAACTTACTATATCCGTTTGACGAATGAATCCAGCTGTTGAGCACGTCAAAGCGTAGGTAGTGCCAACTTTCGTTCCACTGAATTTATCATATGAGGCGCAGTAATACAAAGCTCGATTTAGAAGGAAATTTGTCCAATAAATAAAGTTGCTGAAACTTCAATACTGAGTGATTTTTCCATCATCAGATACCTTTTCGATGCGATTGTAGAGCTCCAAGGACTATGTTTACTTCAATGAAACGGGGTCAAGAAAGCAACGAGTTTTTCTTGGGTGATAATGGAGGTGGCCTCTATAATTACTGTGTATGCTAGTGAGGCATTTGAAACAGCAGAGAGATTATCTCATACTAATAATGCACCAGAGTGCATCTAGTATGCGATGTTTGATGTTCTCAGAATGATGTGTATGTTGTTTCAATAGTATTCGTACGAAATACATAAGTGACAATTAATCACATATCATCCTAATAGAGAGATGCAAATGAAAAGGTACCTTTTTCAGGAGGTCTAAATGTGCCACTACGAAAGGCACCTTCGTCCCTAATGAAACTTGCCAAATTCGTACCTACTTTATGGACACTGGTTCATTTAGGAAACATCTTTATGTGTCCAGGATCGCAGAACAACTTTTCATATATTTTCGATAAATGAACAAATAAATATATAATAGGTAATGGTACAATAACGCACAATCTCTTTGAAACGGTTAGTTTAAGCAACTTACTCAATTCCGAATCAATTCATCGTGCCCGAAAACTAAAGGTTACGTTATTCATCATACTGAGCACATAGATGAAATTTCTTTTCATGTTCTCTTAAATCTGGGCTTGGATCACTGTGTTGTGTTGACGAGAAGTTAACTTCTGTGTGACTAGTTCTACCCTCCACTTTGGAAAAAATCCTATCTGTAATCTTCTTACTATCGCACAAATGGGTACTTCTTATCGTACGAAATGATAGCACCCTGCTAAAATCTTTGTGTGTGGGCCAAAAAAAAATTTTTTTTTTTAAATCTTAATATTTTTTTGTAAGGATCTCATAAATGAAAAAATTGCGCAGTGCGCAATTGCGCAAATATGCGCAACCGACATCAACTTTGTTTTTCCAAATGGAAACCCCTATTTTTTATTGCAGATTCGAATTCTACGCTAAATTTCATGAATTTAGGACCCCTCAATCGATTTTTTTCATGGGGCGCAACCCGCTCAGCGAGCGCTCAAAAAATGCGTTCCCCCCCTGCTAAGATCTTTGTGTGTGGGCCAAAAAAAAAATTTTTTTTTTTTTTTAATCTTAATATTTTTTTGTAAGGATCTCATAAATGAAAAAATATGCGCAACCGACATCAACTTTGTTTTTCCAAATGGAAACCCCTATTTTTTATTGCAGATTCGAATTCTACGCTAAATTTTATGAATTTAGGACCCCTCAATCGATTTTTTCCATGGGGCGCAAATAGGGTCCTTGTACTATATTACGAACGAATTATAATAAATCATAATTCATTAGAAACTGATCACTTAGACCATACCTATTACAATGTGTAGCAGTAAGTATAAAGTCAATAGTGTGAAGTAGGTAACAGAGTAATGACAAAACACCATAACCGAGAGATGGAAATGAAAATAGAGTAACCAATTAATAGTGAAGTAGTAAGTTGGTAGTTGAGAACTGACCAGAGGGGTAGGTATAGAGTATAGTATTGTATAATCTATGTTTAGAATGTAGAGATTATGTTCATCCTATGATGGTGGCAGAGAGGTGTGGAGGGGCTAGGTGTGGTGCGGAGCGGGGGGATCGGTGTGAAAAGGGGTGAGGTTTGAGTTCAGCGTTGGTCATTTGAAATTACTCTCAGCAGTCTTGTGAACCCTCCTCTTTAAAACGAGATACCACTCGCACCAGTACAGAGCATTGGCTACCCTTTCTTTGGAACACGATGAACATAATTTATCTTTGCGAAACTTGTTTCCTACATCATTACTCTAACGCCCCATGGTGAATAAATAGTTTTTTTTGCCAGTGGGAAGGGAGTGGGGGGAACGGTTTTGTTGATTTTTTAAGAATTTTTGAGTTGTTCCAACTCAAACACTGAAATCTCACCAGTCAGGATCCAAAATGTTCAGAAAATAAAGACACAAGTTCAAATTGTCCACACAAAAAGGAAACAACTCAAAACGAGACACAGACTGTTTGAACTCAACTGAGTTGTGTCTTTCTTCCTAGGACGTGAATTGGTTACTCCGTCCATAGAAGAAAGACACACGCACTCTCTAGCGGAATTAGAGTGCCCTACACAAATCTCCCCCTTCTACAGACAAACTAGACCGTTTCTACTTCTCAGAACCACAACTAACTCAAAAATCGCGATTTTTGAGTTGTACCCTTATTCTAGGACGGGTGCGATATGTTTTCATCACCATTTTTCTCGAAGAACCGTTATTGATGAGGTGAGAGCGCATAGGTTATTGCAGCGCGGGTGAACACAACTATGAAACTAAACAATATCACCATCTACGCATAATTTAAATGAATTGAAAAAACCTTTCCAAAATAGTGTGTAAGCACATTGGAGAAGTCCATCCATGTACTATAATTATACCTAAGTTGCTAGTAGATTGGATAATATTGTGTGTGGGGGCCATGACATGCATTCTACTTCTCACAGAAGTACACTTGATACTATCTGGTAAACTAGATGATCGGTTATCAGCAATTGCCATTCAAATCAACCTAAAGAGAAACTTTAGTTAGTTAATTACGTGAATCCAGCGTAATTAAGTTTTATTTATACTTTGTCTTCATCAGAATGCTCGAGGCTGTTATTACAACAGCCAGGTCTTTAAGGACTACGAGTTGGGGTACGTAGATTAAAAGAAGACGCAGCTTTTCGGATAATTAGCCATAAGAATCTTTTTTCCTTTAGGGATTACACGGTTGGAGAGTTGTAATACTCCGGTAAAAGACTGTCGGAAAAGAGGGAGGAAGGGGTTAGGAAGTGATCTCGGGTGGAAAACAAAGGGTTAAAAGGAGCCAAGGGCCACGGGACCTCGAGGGGTGGGCGGACCATTGTGAATTTCGCCGTTTTCTTTAACCCTTCCACTGATGTCGCTTCCTTATTAGCATCCTTGCTCCTCTGAATGGTGCCGAGAAAAAAGTTGAATGACGGGAATGATCTCCTGGGTAAAGGACAATTTTTCATTAGCCGGGTACCTTGAATCAAATGCGCAATTTCAGGGGCTGTGAAATATTTCAAAAGGATTCGCTATGCACAGTGGAAAGTCAGGTATTTGATTGGGCTCTTCGTTTCATTGCTCGGGTTTATTATTGTCAAAGAGTGATAAATATACTTTATGATAATGCAAGGAGTTAATATGGAGTGAAATCATGGGGTTTGGGTTGTAATAGATGTGACTGCTAGCTTAACTCCCTCGTCAACTACCTAAGTGTCAATCACTGTGTACCATCACATGAGCGTCAGTAGGAAAATACTACTCTCAGGAAAATACTACTATCTACAGTTATACTATCCTATATTGTACCATACTATACTGTACCACACAAAGAGAGAATCCGTTCCGAATTTCGATATCTTTCGAAGAGGAACAAAATTTGCTAAAGAGCTCGAACAGCTGATTAGAGTATTTTCCTATGATGTACCATCACACCCAGAGAAGCCCCTATCCTAAGTTGTTTTCATTTTAAGTGGAATAGGAACAATTAGCTAAAGTGTACCTCAACCTGTAATTACCACACCCAGAGTGACCTCGTTCAAAATATAAGCATCTTGAGCTAAAGAGGAACAAGATTCGCTAAAGAGCTATAGAGTTTCCCATGTTGTAATAATTATATTCTGCCCCACCCAGCGAAGCACCGTTCCAAACTTTATCATCTCAAGATGGATTAGAACAAATCTAGGTACAGAAAGTGGTTACTCAAGTTGTAATTATGTCTATCACACCTAGAGAGGTTCCGTTCCAAAATTAAGCATCTTAAATTGAATAGGAAGAAAATTAACCGCAAAACTCACACTGCTGATTATAGTGGAACCGTAAGTTGTAATTATGCTCTACCACACCCAGAGAAGACACGTTCAAAATTAAGCTACAAGCCGCTCAGCTGATCAGAGTGGTTTCTCAAGTTGTAATATTATATTTTACTACAACCATCTTGCCCCGTTCCAAATTTCAGCATCTCAACCTATGTAGGAACAAAATTAGCTACGGAGCTCACCCAGCTGATTACAGTGTTTTTTCAAGTTGCGATTGTACTCCACCACACTCAATGGGACCCCGTTTTGCATTTTAGCATCTCAAGTTGAATATACAACACACAAAATCGGTTATTTTTACAAGTATTGAAGATAGCTGTTCCCGCTCGCTTCTCTACCTCCTTTTCTTGCGTAGAGCCTTTTAAGACCTAGCTGTTTTATTATGTATCAATTTCACTTCCTAAAAGAGAAGGATTTATTTTCTAGTTCTATGTAGGAAAAAATTGGGAAAATCGGATGAGCGGTCTCAGAGGCGTGCAACATCCGAATGCGTGCTCTCGGATGTACACCCGCTGACGGTAAACTGGCAAGTTCATGCGATCCTGGAAGAAACGAATGAAGCCAAACTATATTTTTGAGTAGTACCTACAGAAAGCTAAAAGTATTTGATTACCTTCATTCCTTTAATTAGTCAAGTTCATTAACGTCAGGGAGTTTGAAGTTAGTATTCAAAGATATTGCAAGGAATCATAGTGATTACAATGATGAAATATAAAAATTTGGACTTAGGAAGGGTTATTTTACTAAAATCATTCATTTGATGTTCATTCATTAGTTTATCGATTACTTATGCTCTTAATTTAATAGCAATAGAACAATTGACCGAGTTAATAATACTCGGTCGAATGTTGTTGGAATGCTGAAATCTAACAATCGGAATAGCCAAGGAGAAATTGAGATGAAACGGATGGTTTACTCTAGTGCAAAAGTGCAATGAAATTTGATATTTTGTTAGTATGCGAATGCTATTGTCCATCAGTATCAGATCAGTATTGATGTAGTTGCAGGCGTTTCAAAATATAACCACTTAAATAACCAAATTAATTGACTATTCTAAACCTCATCGAAGAAATTTAAGTTTAAAAATGGAATAACAGTATGAATTTTGTTACACCATGCTGTTTATTTACACAAAGTACCAGAGAAATAGTTTCACGTATATAGTTGTTGATTTTAAAAAATCCATATCATATTGAACAAGCGGGTGACCACCTCGAAAAGAACAAGCTAGAGGCTTGAAGAAATTTAACACCAATCCGAAATTTTGGACGCCATACCTCAGAATTGTTGGACTGCAATGATCGGTGGCAATCTAATATGGTAGTAAATAAATTAACTAAGTTGTTCAGCCTGTTAAGATGAAGATGAATAGCAAGAAGTGGAGCGATACAGTAATTGATATCTGCTTCCGAATATGAACAATATCAACGTTCAGTTATAGTCTTTTATCAGTATTTCCGAATAAGATGAAAAAGGTAGATATTGTACATGTTATCTGCTTATTTAACACGCCAAAATAAACCATCGGAGAAGAATGGACGTAACCTACTCAATTCTTAGTCGCACCATCTTTATGTGATGAAGGAAAGTATTCACTCACCAAACCTGATCCCTGCATAGGTCTTCATCAATCTTCTTGACCGTTTAAATAAGTACGATTTCACCATCCATTTTATTTGTATCAAGCGATTCTCCTCGGCCCCTACCGTACTCACCTTTTAACTGACACATTTACGAGGTCACGCACATCCATTAATTCACCTTTTCCTACCGAATATAGCAATAAAACAGCCGCAAATCCTATTCAGAGAAACCATCGTAAATTCGACCCGGTTCAGATCCATAATCCCTCGAAGGAGGGCTAGTTTCAAGAACTAGTTTATGACTAATGTTTCAAAACGCCGAAACCTACTTACTGTTAGGGGATAGTTTTTGAGTGGCGTCTTTGTTATCGAGGGTATTGTTCCGCTTTTGGATCGAGAACACCCGCTGAGACCTTTCCGCGTTCAGAAACGGGACCGATATTGAAGGGCATGTGCATTATGCTTACTCGTCCATCTCCTCGTTTTATTGCTCCGTGAACTTTCCGCCCTTCTTAGACACAAAACACTCAGAAACAGAAATTACGTAGGTCAATCGTGAAAAACTAACGATCTTCGTGCACTGACCCGTGTCGTTTCTGAACTTCTGCTGGCCGTGTCAATACACGATTTACCGTGAGTTAACAGGCCGACAGTGAATAGGTGATGACGAGCTCAATAGAAATCCGTTCAACGGAGAATGAATTATTCTCTATTATTAATTGTTCGTGAGCGACTAGCAAAGTTCTATAGGTACGTTCATTGTGTGAACAGTCCATCAGTCTCGAGAGATAATGATTGTTCACATCAAGGTTTCTATTTCTGTACTTCTCATAGGAACAGCTAGACAAACATATTCAATCTCACGCTAACCTTTGGATATTTCATTAGATGATTTCTCAACTCGGCGAACATCATAGGCTTCCCAATTATTCGGCGTCTGCGTTGTCTTCCTCTCAGATGAGTACAGTTCTTCATGAAAGGTATCGATTAATTGTTGAAGTGGGAAATTCCACTTAGTAAATTATTTTTTCATTAAGGAAGAATTGCTCGCTAATACATCACAAAGAGCTTCCACATATTAAAAAAGTGAACAACTAACGCAAAAATTCTGAAGAAAAAAAAAAAAAAAAAGATTCACAAGTGAAACAGAAAAATAGGTGTCGCTGTCGTACACCAAACAGCTTCTTTACTATTATCCTTCATGGATTACATGACAAAAATTTAGATTCACATAATTAGTTAAAAAGGAAAAAGTAAATTTGTCCCCACCCTTCACGTATGGATGGCAAAAGCTCATTGTGATGTAACAAGCACAGCAAACTAGAAAAGTAGTAAGAACACCGAATCATAAGTTCAGGTTTCGTTTACCCTCTCTGGTGTTCCATATCGTAAAAACTGTATTTATTTGGTTTTTAAACTTTTTAACTTTCAACTATATATGAATATCATGAATATCACGTAACTTCATAATATTTAAGTTAACTTACGTAGATTTTCTTGATGTTTTTAATGCTCATGAATAATCATAGTTTTTTGTGGATTTGTGTTTTTTGAGTTTTTTATTATTATTATTATTGTGCTTGTATTACACACTTCTTTACGCGAACTCTCAGTCATCCATGATCTCGGAACACCAGAACAATTTTTCTTCTCCCAGCTACCAACATCAACCAGCTATCGTGTGATGTAGGTAATTGTCTCCAATTTGTATTGAATACTTCAATAATCCAACCAATAGTTTTATTTTTGATTCCGTTCATACATTTCCATTTATGATAAACTACTCTATGATCATCTTGAATAAAGTCAACGTACATTTTCTCACTAAAAAATGAGATTGTCATTTGCAAATTCCGATAAGTAAAATACGTTAATTCTATAACTCTATGAAGGACGGAAATAAAGTTGAACTCGTAATGAAGTTTCCAAAATCAAGATTTCCAACAGCATTTTAGATCATTCTTAACAACTTTGGTTTCGTATTTGCCTGTCTGAGATGTCTATCATGAGTGTCCACAGATCTCTGTAACAATCTTAATTTCAACAGTTGTCACATCCTACGTAGACGAAATTTTCGGAAAACGTGAGGGTTTGAAAGTAGACTGTCCCCCATATATTCCATTGTTCGATAACCAATGCTCCATTCTGCACTTGCGAAAACGCAGAATCTATAGAGCAGAATTTTCACAAAGACTTTTGAAAATTTTAAAACACACGGAAACACAGAATTTCATGAAAATAGCTTTAAAATACCCACAACAACCGTGAAATAATCGAGAAAACAAATCTAAAAATTCATTTGTAAAGTTGAATAGTATTTAGGAGGTTTTTTAAATAATATACTACCTACAAAAAATACACCTTTTTTAGGGCACATAGGTATAGGGCTCTCATTTCCAAAAACTTAAACATATATAAAATTCGAAAATTCGCTCATATGATCTCGCTGCATGTCTTTTACTTTCTCTTCCTCTTGTTGTAAGCGCGTTCAAAGTCTTGCTGTCGATTTAAATATGACTCATTTCTCAAAACGCTAATCGGCAATTTTATGACTTTGCCACACAATAGAGCTTGACGCAGAGATGTGAAAGTTAAATATAGCTGAAGGTACCTGGCATCCGATGAATCACCACTGTTAGCTCTCGTTGCGACACCATATGCGTGCAGGAAGCGTCGATCGACGAGGTCCCCCGACGCAGTCTTGAGAGTTTCTTTTCTTTTCCAGTCGGAAGAGGAAGTTAAACAGTGAAATTAATGGCGACCGCAATGAGAAAGAGGGGAAAGACAGCAGGTGGATGGTTTTTGTAACGGACGTCAACCGTTGTCAACTCTTCGCACCTGAAATCCCTTCAGATGCAAAGCAGCCTCAAGTGTTTCCTTTTGATTGCCATCTCCGGTGACAGAATTCATATTCCTCGCACCCCGGATAATGACCGCAAACTAAGCTTTGTTCGTCTTCAGGTGATGTTCCCAACACTTCAACACATCCTGTCTGGATACCCTCACAGTGAATAAAATTGCTTGACGGAACGATGACGACCTTGTTATAAATAAAAGTTTCAGTCATGAAGTATGATTGTATGAGCGAATTCTCGTAAATCATCACACTATATCATGTTAAATTGTTTTGAAAATTCAGCACTTAAAGTATGAAGGCATTTTTAACTTCCAATTGTATGGTAAAAACTCGATCTAAATTATGTTCGGCATTCGGAAAATAACTCGGGTTTATAGCATTTATGCAGTTTTTATCCATTATATGGCCAATTTCAATGAAATTTAAGTGCATTTTTCAGCATAAATTTCTGTATAGACTTTTTTGTTCTAGTTCGTTGTAATTACATTTATTTTGACTGAAATTCTCATAAAAAATATAAATTTAACTGTTTTTACCTTTTTTAGCGATTTTCTATCACATTTTTTGAAATGAGGCAAATTTATTGTTCTCAAAAAATGCTGGCCAACAAACTCAACCCTTCGTATGGAAGATTTGATTTTTGGGCGCAAGAACGGAATTTTTATCTCAATCCTAAGGAGAGGTATCGCCCGGAAGGATTTACTCTTTTATATTTATATTTAAAAAAGCGTTAAAATCTATGATTTGCCTCAGAATATCTCATAACGGATTTCAGTAGAGAAAACTTTTGAAAATTATGATTTTAAAATTTTGGAGCCATTGCAATAGCTTCATTGTCCACTAAAATTCGCCAATTAGATGGTATTACAAACTAATTGTATTCTCCTAGTAGGCCCGGTCGACTAGGCGATCGGCGATTGCCCCAAAGGAAAAAAAAAATTATATTTAAAAAACGTTTGGTAATAATTTCAAATTCAAATTTGTCACCATTTACTCAATCCAACCATTTTTTACGAATTTTCGCCAAAATCAAGGTCGCTCTGCAATAAAACCGAATATCATGACGTGATAAAGGTCAGTCCTTCATCAACCCCCATGGTGGCAGCTGAGTCTTGTAAAGAGTCATGTGAAGTATTCGGTGATTTCGATTATATAGGTATTAGGTACGAGGTTTCTTGCTTTGTTTTGAGTACTTTTCATTTATCCACAAATCTCTACACGGTTTAAGGCCTCTTACGCCTGTGGTCTGAAAGGTATTTGGGGGTGTCGAATACCGGGAATTAAGAAATTTTGAGTTCTCAGATGAAATAACCATGGTCTTTCTCGCTTGGTGCTGACTTGTTCTTGGTGATAGTCAATGTGGATTTCAATACAAAATTTTGTTTAATGAAATGTACGCACATCATCCGTTCTGTCACTTATTAAGTACAAAATCCAATAGACTTCTAATAGTTTTAGAAAATTAAAAATGTATAGGCAGGAAGACGAAGGTTATGGTGTATTGCGGGTTGAATAAGGTAGGTGCGTACCTACCTTCCCAATGTGCTCTCGTTCTGTGTAGGTGCAAGGAGGTTAGTACCTACACACTTTCCACTTTCCCAACGCCTCGTATCCTAATGAGGAATCTTTGTAGTTAGCCTAATGAAACATTTTCAGGAACTGCTGAAAATTTTGGAAAGCATTGCCGGTGGGAGGATTCATAGATATTCGTAATTGAACGGTGTACAAAAAAGTAAAAATAAAATGAAGTGTGCCCGCCAATTTATTCAATACAATCGTTGGTAAAGTACAGTGAACCATCGGACGTCCTGAGTTCATTTTGAGAATGAGAGCTGGTAGGTCTGTAATCTTTTGTAGAAGAAAGCAAAAACAGATGACTTCAGCAATTCACGAAAGAAAGGATTCACCATTGATGCAATGTTGCGAAAGAAAGAGGTTATGGAAAAAAGATAAGCCTGAAAGCTGAAGCCTAGTAGTAGCTTTGACGAAAATCGAGACTGTGCAGTGTTCCAATCAGGAAATAATATATTTTGTTGTAGGTTTGTTGAGTGTGTTGTACCCCTGTTTTCTCCGGGGTAAATTTTGATTGGTTAGGCAGGAGTCATTTAATGATTGATAAAGCCTATCTAAAATACCAAAATATTTTAACCTCTGACAATTATAACCAGCAATTAGTTAGTGAGAAACTTGACGAGCATTGACGAACCGCCCTTATACGCAATTGTTGAGATGATCAGGTTAGTCACTGTCAATATTGAGGTACCCCGAAGCTCACGCTGCCTTTATTTTGTATTCATCAGCTTGGCAATAATTTACTTTCTAAGGGTAGCTGGCATCGTAGTAGTAGGAGTACCCTTGAACTTATCGAATCGCACGGCGCCGGTATGTGGGTCATCAGGTGATTCACTAGGAGTGACTCAGAGGCGGTGACTCAGGTGAGCAGCTCCAAGACGCTGAGCGCTCGCCTCCTCGTCTCCCTGGTTACTGACTCATATGCACTTCCTGTGGCCTCAGGTAATATTAACCCCCCCCCCCTCACCCCACCCATCCCTTCACAATATTTCCATTATGCCAGTAACGCCTTCGCACCGGCTTTACAGCCTCTAGATTCACTTCTGGGAACTGAGAGTTTGGAAATCTAAAGCTGCTCTATTTCTTCCTTCAGCCTCAACAGCCTTTTCGTATAGGATTAAACGAATAATAACAACTTGTTACTGTACCCGAGAGCCGCTGGACTCTATTACAAATTGTAATATCTGAACTGTGATGTATTTATATGCATCTTGTCACAGTTTTACATCACATTGCTAATTACAGCAATATACATAATTTAGTTTTATGTGTATAATCATTTAGTCTTAGTTGTATATTTTATTTTTGGGGATTTATTAGTTAACCAGTGATCATCGCTGTATCTCTTTCTGCAATGCCTTTCTCTGCAGAATGTTTGTTTGATTTATTTTGGATGGCTTCCGAGTCTTCCTACTATGCGGAAGCATTGCTTTCACTTTCGGGGGATGAAAAATGTTTTTTTCCGGAAATCCAAATTTCCACTCGAATTTTAATTTACTTAGTATATTTTTATTTAATTCATTTATTTTCTTTTAGTAGGTGATATCGTCCAATTATATTACGATCATGCTGCATGACTGGAACTTTTTACAATTCCATCATATCCATTACTGGTGAGAGATACGAGGATAAATTTCAAACGGAGCCTCTCAAGATCAGGTAGAATAAATTAACTACAAGATAATCCACCCTGATTCGCTAATAAGCGAGCTGTAGAATCAAATTTCATTTTCGAAAAACTGCTTCTTGATGCATATCAGATTTCAGGCTCAGAACATTCTTTAAGGTTTTCAGTATAACAAATGCAACAGATTTCAACCTGAAAAATGTCAACAGATGCAGACCTTAACTTTCTATTCAAATTAACAGTACGTATTCCTTACATTATTTTTATTGTGTGGTGTGGATTTTTTTTTTTTTTCTAGAGTAGATTTTAAGAAGACGTCTTAGATTCCATTTTAACAAATACATAGGACTCTGCCTAAAGATTGTTATTTTTGGTCTCCTAAATCGGAGAAATGTGTAATTTTCCAAACAATACTGAGACTTTAGATTGAAGAATCAGTACAAAAAGTGACTGATTATATCACAGAAAAGCTCATTATTCTCATCTTGTTAAGGCACGCTTCTATACTTAATACATTTCTTTCTCCGCTTATGAAATAAGAAATTGCAAAGGGGAGGATTTGTGCTCACCCTAATTTGAGAAGATCATTTCTCTTTTGCTGAACCCGCCAAGAGTTTTTACTTGTTGAATGATCAGAGAGTTCCCCTTGATCCCCAATTTCTCCCCAATCCATTAACAAAGATTCCACTACAACTCAAGCTTTGAAATATGGCGAAAGCAGGTAGCGAGAGGAAACAAATTACGTTGGTTGGTATAACTGAGTCCTGTGTTGTATTCAACGATGTGTGATTTTAATATACGAGATTTGGCTCATTACTACAACATCTAACTTATTTATTGGAGTTCTACGTGCTTTTTTTCACACCCACATTAAAAAAATAAATCTATAAGAATAGGAAACTGCACATCACCTCAATCACGTTTCTTTATTCGGACAATTCAGATTATAACGAGCTTTGGAAAAAGGCCTTCCGTCCTTAAATTGGTTTTTTTTAAATTAAACTCCAATGTTTCTCCACGGGAATTGGGGCTTCTTCAGGGAGATTAATATTTAAAAGTGTAAAATATCTACTTACTTATAGTATTATTTTTTTGTTAAAAATTGAATTTTAAGTTATGAGTTTTTTTGAAAATCAAATTTAAAATTGTTTACGTTTATTTTATTCGGTCAGTTCAGATTATAACAAGTTAAGTTTGCTTTCTGCCCTTGAATTGAGTTTTTTTAATTTTATTAAACTCCAAAGTTTCTCTCCAGGTACTAGGGCTTTGTCAAGTAAACAATAAACGTAAACAATTTTAAATTTGATCTTCAAAAAACTCATAACTTTAAATTCGAATTTTAACAAAAAACAAAAAAAATAAATAAATAAATAAACCATAAGTAAGTAGATATCTCACACTTTTGAATATTAATCTCCCCGAAGAAGCCCCAGTTCTTGGGCTCGGGTACTGAAGGAATTTTTTATAAAGCTCGTCATCAACTCAATCTCCTCTCATTATAATACAGCCACGATAACGTACTTGGGGATGATTTCGTTTGCTTAGCATTCAAGAGTGAACCTCATGACAAGAAATGAAGTTTCCATGAA